>PQWD01004865.1:0-19275 GCA_019425675.1 Leucinodes orbonalis | reverse complement strand
AGAACGTCAGCTATTCTAAAAAAAAGAGTCAAGGTATAATTCTAAAATACTCTTAAACTTGTTTGTTTAAAATTTTGTTTTTTTATAATTTTAAAATTCATTGTAGTCAACCTACCGAGACATCAGCAGATGGACGAGATCTACTTTTAACAATAAGTAAGCGGTTTGGATTAACGCTTCCATAAAAGCGCTTGTTACGCGTTATTGAAAATATTTTCATGAAAATGCGATGAACTTACTTTTTATAAATAAATATGTATTCTAGAATAAATAAGATGCAAAGAGACAAGTGGGCTTTGATATTTGTATCGTTTATGATTCATCTTTAGGACGACTAAAAGTTGACCAAAGTAAGGCCATTTCATGTGACGAAATCGCATATAGAACTTTTCACAGGTATAAAAGCACCTAAGAATTGAATAGTAGTCAAACGGGTGGCATCTTTGATGTTTGCGATGTTTTTATCGCTAGATAAGAAACTACAACCGAAGGCTTCAAATGTTATTGTTACGGAGTTGAATAGACCTTTTTGTATACTTCCTAAGGAAGTCTAAGCTTCCGCAGAGCACATTAGACACGATTCAATAAAATAAATATCAGTTTACTTTACTAATTTAATTTATAGTTCATAGTTAAGCAAACTTATTTAAACTTGCACAAATTCGTAAGTTTTTATATCTTTTAAGTGCAAGTTAGTGACGTACGCGTATATATGCAGGTAAAGTGAACATTTTCACTTTTTGGTGTCAGTGCGCAGTACACCCAACATAGAACAGTAACCAATTTTTGAAACTATGAAAATGTATCATTATATTTGCATGAATGTGCGTCAGATCTCACTTTAAATTCGTGTAGCCTTCTACTTCTACAAATTGGCACCATTACAGGAATATCATCTGAGGATATTTACAACCGAGTTTTTGGTCCTAACTCGCAATAAGTTTATTTAATATATGTTGTAGGTAGGTAGATGATTCCTGTTTTTGTCGCGTACCCCTTAATTCAATGGTAAGAAGTCTATTCCTATGGAAGAAACAGAACCAACCCCTGTAACACGCTTGCAACCCTTTTTGTGCGTTCCCAACCCTTTTTGGTATTAAGTGCCATGTTGGCAAAAAGTCCAACTTAATAAGCCCCACTGTATAAATCTTAAGAGTGAGTACAGAGAAATGCATTTTGCACTGTAAGAAATCAGCCCTTTTAACTTTGAAATATTTTGTACCTTCGTTACAAGCTTATTTTGACGATTTTAAATGAACTGTCAAATATCTATTATCTACCTTTTAAAATGGCGTAAGTTTAGTTTTTAAATATTTTATAAAATAATATTTTTCTAATGAACTTTTCCGCCGCAGGTTTATGGGCCGCAGATGGCCTTATCAGCGCCACTGCCCAAGTGGCGAGGGCAGATGGCCCTCTAAGTTATGGCTATTCACTAGGGAATGCAAATCTAGCGAGTTTGGGGTCAAACGAAATCCCGCGAGTTTATGAATCACAATACTGCGAGATCTAGGCAATTCCGAGATTAGCAGTTAGTGTTTTTTTTGCAAATAATCACAAGATAATTATTTATTTTCACGATTTTTTTTAATGTAACTTATTATCTAAGTTGACTATCAAAGTGAGATATTATAAATTAAGGGTAGGTACACTAAGATATATCTAGATACAAAAGCTCATGTTGGGGGTAGGAAGATAAGATACCCACCTACTAATAAATATTGGAATAGAAATCGGAAACTAAACTCTAATAATATTTTAAATATTCGATTTCTATTCAATCGCTCGCCAGTACGATAATTGTCTCACATGACACTGCATGCACTCTTAGAGATATTATTTATTTGATTCGAAATGTAGGTGAGTAAAAATTATTTAGACACCGAAGAAGCGTTAAAATTTGTTTTATTGTAAGCGTTTTAATCCATCTGAACTTCTTGCCACCCCTTAGCAACGAGAAAGCGTGGATTCGAGATCGATACCTAACCTTCAATGTTTAGAAACAATTAAAATATTCGAAATTAAAAGTGCAATCTATAACAAATTTATTTTTATTATATAATATTAATAACACTATTTCTACTTCATCTTTAGTAGTATCAATAAAACTCTGATATTCGAGAATGGATTTATGAAAACGATTTTTGTTGTAAATGCACAAAAACAACTGCTGTAAAAATTTGCTTTTAACTACATACAAATCATATTTTAATTGATTAATTTATAGTATGAAACTATACTTGATTATTTAATAGAATTGGTTTAAAATTTGTTGCTTACCGTATTATTTTTAAACACTTAAATAAAAAATAACACTAAACATTTAAACGTAATACACTGGTTTTTATACCTAACACTGGACTTAAAGTGACTTTAATTATTTAAAACTAAAGTTTAAGTTAACTAAGAAACGAAATTTCAAGAGCCGAGGAGTCGCACAACTAGCACCGGCAAGCGCAGAAACCCGACTGACGCGACCTCACGCGGCGTTCTTCAAATTCATTTTAATGAAACGTTCCGTTTCAATACAATTAAGTTGTGCGTAATGTTTACTTTCATACCGAGGAAATAAATATAACTTAGAATTTAATCTTAATCTTTTATTAATAAGATGATGAATTTTTCGTAATTATTTTACTATTTCTACTAGCGACGAAAAATAAAAATGGCGAAAAAAAAGCAGCAGTTTAATTAATATTAAAAAAGTATCTGACTTCTTTTTCAAACGAAAACTTGAAATTAATATTTCAAATTCTTTATTTATTATTATTACTGATCAATAATTTTTAAATACATGTATATATTTCATGTTTGCTAAATTGGTAAAAAATGAGTTAAAATTCTTGAAAAATGCTTCAATTTTTTATTATTATTTGGTTTTATTAGATATAGATGCGTTCATCCAAATATAATTTTTTAGAGTACTAATATAAATCTACCCACATTTTCAGTAAATACTCGACCACATTTACAGTTAGTTACAATTTATTTCATATTCTGGTTCAGTTGAGTCCACGTGAAGTTGTTCTGGTAAAAAAGTAGAATAAATCGTTTTATTAATTATGTACAACAGAAAGTAAATATTGATTTGAAATTGGAATACACATCGCACTAATTAATTTATAAATAAATATTTTACACATGAGTATGGCATCAAACAATTTTTTAACAGTTAAAACACATTTATCGGAATTTAAAAGCAATTCAGACAAAGACACGTTGAGTGAGGTAAGTTTTCATATTTCTCATTTGTTTTATTTGTTTAATAGGATACTTTTAATAATTGCGTATTTTGCAACATGAATGTAGCTTCTTTTAATCGTCCGCCATTTTAAATCAGATATAACAACACTAAAAGATGATTTAACGGCATAACATAAAAAAATAAAAAATAACTACAATCTTATTTTCATAGGCATCTGAAAGTGGCGCTAGCAACTCCGTGACTTCAGCGGAAGATCTTCAAAAGTTAGCTGTGATCCTTGGCCTCAACAGTGCAGAAGATGTCTACCAAGAGAGATTTCGCGTGGATCGTCGACGTTTGGAGGCTATGCTTGCAGGTAGTTTTTGGTATTATTTATAAAATAGGTATTGGGGTCATCATTTCAGTATTCTTGTGGCTGATTTTAAACATGCTAAAATATTTTTTACAGAAAACTTAGAAGATTCGCAAACTGCGCAGGCTTTCTTCCATCGGGTAAGATTCGATGATTTCTTAAATATTTCAGTTATTATAAAGATCTTGTTATTTAATGAATAGGTTTTCACAATAACTTTACTACTTTTAAGGTGATGAATGACACAAATACACTTATCAACTGGCCTGCACGCCTCAAGATTGGTGCTCGTTCAAAAAAAGGTAATTTATTTCCATCTATAATATTTTTAATTTAACTATTTTAGTTAATTTTATTTACAAAAATAGTTAAATAAAAAAATCTAATACCTTATTCACTTTATATCTAAGTGATTATTTAAAGGCATTTTATAATCCGCTAAGAAATTATTTTTAAAATATTAATTATTTATGTGTAACGGAACACTCGAAAATTTTGGCGGGCAAAATTTACACTGGCGCGATGAGTCTGCGCGCAACGGCGCCAGCTTGGCGCAATTTAAAAATTTCGTATTTTAGTTCGCGCGGCCGTTAGTAATTGGAAAAAGTAGCTTCAGTGTTAATCAATTTATATAATTTTTTTCATTAATTCATAATGGTTTTTACAAGTCAAAGTGATGAATTGGCATATGAAGTATAAAGAAAATACGTAGTAATAAGTTTTGTAATGTTTTATCACTTTTTGGTAAGTTTAGATAATATTGCCTTTCGTAATCATTTCAAAACGTGATTTAATTCAGGGTGTGTTTCAACAGATCCTCACGTAAGAGTTGCTGGTCGGCCTGATGATGTAAAGCTGGCACGGGAGAAGATTATGCAGTTACTAGACACCAGGGTACCTATGATTTTTTTATTTGAAAATGCATAGTGTTAGCTTATTTGATTTCTATTGCAATAGTAGTACTTTTGGTAAGACTTTTTGAAAATAAATACAATCTTGGATCTTGTTGATGAACGAAAATTAATACGTATATATTTGATAGTTATTTTATTGATAGTAAAATTTGGTTTCGTTAATATTAGTACGAGTAATTATAATAAAGTTTACGAATCCCTGCACGTAAAACTGGATCCCTAACTATAGTAATAATTAGATAATATAATTACATAGGTAAAAACTAAATTTAATGTAAGCATTTGGTATTGGTTAAAGTTACCTTCGAGTAGTTAGGCAAGAGCTTGGTACTGTTATGCTTGGTGAAATATAAACTAGATTAAATTTGCAAATTGTTTACAGAGTAACCGTGTTACGATGAAGATCGATGTCAGCTACACGGACCACTCTCACATTATCGGGAAAGTAAGTGTATTTTTTTGTTTAAATACCTATATAAAATGTATAAGAGCTCGGTGGCGTTTAGTTCATTCGGTTGACGCACTGGACCCGCGAATTGGGTTGCTGGTCAAACTGCCCATAGCCATGATGTTTGGAAAGACCTGTGCTTTGTAGTGGGACGTATAGGCTGATGAGTGATGATGATGTATTTAGATTAATATGGAGAAGGTTACTGATCTGACAGGTTTTACGAGCAGGTACATCACGATGATGATGATTAGATAAAAATATGAATATACCTAAAGTCGAATTTTTATTTAGACGGTCAGTCTGGTACCGTAGCTGACAACGCTCCGGGTCCATGGACCACCTTATATATGTTATAAAGTGTACATTACAGTCAGAACACTCACCTGAAGTTAAGTCATACGCCTGACCATGACAGACCAGTATTGAATGAGACCAAGAACTGATAGATATTATTCTCCATCAATGCCGCACTGCGCCGGCCACCCGAGACAACAGATCCTTTATACCCGGTCATTTTACTAGCTACAGTACTTACGAAGGTTGCTTGTGGAGGCTATACGTGGAAAGCGGAGGACCGATATAGGTGCAAAATGGGGGAGACTGGTTCAGCTGTGGATTGTGATAGGTTGATTATTGTTATAAATTCAAATGGTATTATTTAATATAATAATAACGAGTGTGTTCAGTATGTGTATATTTAATTATTGATGTTATAGGGATTTTGTTTCAGGTTTTGTAAAGCAGGAATGGGCTAATTTTTTTGTCTATTGTTTTCTGCAAGTAAAAGTTTTTAGAAATTACCGGCTTATAATTACGTTCATCCTATTTTCCTGCATTGTGTTAGATAATTCTAGTAAATTTCTGTATCAATGAACAGAACAAAATGGCTTATTCCATGTCGACTTCATTGGATCCTTAATAGCTTGCATTGATTATGATTGATTGGATTGCGACGTCCAAGACTTGACCCGTGGGACCAACAATCTCGCTATTCATTTAGCAGATATCATTTTCTGGCATCATACAGATGATGCAAGATACAAGGCTTTATTGTATTTCACATTTAATTATGCCAACCTGACTGCTTATTTGTAGTTCAGGCTTCAGATGTAATATAATTAAATATCCTCACACTCACCTAAGCAGTGAGCCTGTAATATGGGTACAAAGCACTGATAAATATACTCATATATATTTTTTTGTAATAATCGTCATCATCAGCTCATTACACGTCCCACCGAGGGGCACGAGCTTACCCGAGGCGGGTGCAGGCCTTAGTCGTCACGCGGGCCCAGTGCGGATTGACCGACTTTACGCTCAACCTTTGAATCACTTCGCAGGCGTGCGCAGGTTTATCTTCTTCAGTTTACGCGAGATATCCCGGCCCGGAACACATCGACGGATATGCCGAGTAATACTTACAATGTTTTGATTAGTTTTGAAAAATATTTTTTTGGCTCTTATATTGTGTTCTTATTGCGTGATTTTATTTTTGTCTTTTATTGTATCTTCTCATATAATTTATTCATAAACAATCTGTTGTGTATGAATTTAGAAGCTTAATAAGTAAATAAAAAATACAATCACATATAATTTGTGATGTCTTACACATATGTTTGTATGTGTGTGTGTGTGTGATATTATTATGGGGTAATCAAATTCAATAATAAATAAAACACAGGGCGGGCTAACAATAAAGCGCGTGATGGAGGAGACGGGCTGCCACATCCACTTCCCGGACTCGAACCGCACCAGCACCGTGGAGAAGAGCAACCAGGTCACCATCGCCGGGGACATGGAGGGGTGGAGAGAGCGAGGGCGCGTGTGCGGGTGAGTTATATTTATTGGAAATTTTGCCTCCTTAGCCTTTTGGGGATCTAGCAGTTTCTTTAGGTGAACTCCTTATTAGGGTTCCGTAGCCAAATGGCAAAAAACGGAACCCTCATAGATTCGTCAAGTCTGTCTGTCTGTCCGCCGTATGTAACACCCCTTTTCCTCCGAAACTATAAGCACTACACTATTCAAACTTTGTGAGCATATGTATTTTGTTAACGCTGTAAGGTTTTGATAAGAAACTTGTATATTTTGGTGTTTCCCATACATTGAACTGAAACTCAAAAATTATTTGCATCATACCATCATCAATCATCTCATCATACATATATAATTATTTTTTAATACTGAGTCTGACTCGCGCTTCGCCAATTTTTTACGATTTAGCCCAAAAGGGCCATTTAGCCTTTTTCATGGTCTTGAAATTTTAACCAAATGGTGTGTTTTCGCCATCCTAACAACTACTTCGGTCAGACGGTCAAGACTCGCGGAAGAAATTGGAAAATCTGGAATCTGTTGTTGTTGGGGGCAATCGAGAAGCGATTAAAAAAGCTATATCTTTTGTTCGTCCGTGTATGCAATCAATATTTATGTGTATTTTTATACTACTAAGTCGAAACAAGCTACGGACCGCCTGATGGAGCGGTTACCGAAGCCTATGAACGCTTGAAATACCAGAGGCAATACATGCGCGTTGTCGAGTATTTAAAAGATATCTATTTACCCCACTTAAAGGACTCCATACAATATTCCTTTGGGAAAACCTCCACAGGGAGCTCATTCCACAATTGGAGTGTTCGCGGGAGGAAATTCCTTTGAAACCGTACTGTACACGACCATTGAGGTTCTAATGTGTGAGGATGGACCCCCTGTCGTTGTCGAAATGTGCGATGATAGAAGGAAGGTGTGTATGTTTTATTCTTGATTACCATCCAATCATTTATTTTGTTAAATTCTTATTCATTTGAATCTAAAAAGATTATCTGTCTGCGTACCAAATTAAAATAAATAAATAAATTCCTTTACTCGACAGGCGTTGACCCCGCTGGTGTTTTGTTTCGAGCTGCCAATAGTAGCGCCTTCGCAGCCGCTGCCCGACATCAACTCGCCGTACGTGCAGCAAGTGCAGGAGCAGTATAATGTGCAGGTACAACAAACTCATTTAAAACATCATTACAGCTTCAAATATCCACGAAGGATTCCATTGATGATTACCGCGCGGACCGAACCCTAGCAGTTGATATCCATCTTCTCATCTTAACTAGGTCATCAGTTAAACGTGTTACTAAGGTTTTTTTAAAATAAGTTTACAATACCATTAAAAATAATAACAGCCTATAATATCTTTTTCTAAACGAATACTTCCATTGATAATTTCCACGCGGACCGATCCCTAGCAGTTGACATCCATCTGCTACCCGCCAACTTAACCAGGTCATCAAGTATCGTATTACTAAGGTCTTTTCTACAATACTATAAAAATAAATATCCACTTACATTCACACAGCACCATCTAGCCCCAAGTTAAGCGTGAAGCATGGTTACATAACAACGGATAAACATACTTACATACTTATTTTTTGTAAATAAATTCAAATAGTACAAAAAAAACATCCATACCAATACAAACCGATATGCACACAAATGTTTGTACTGCCCGGGAATCGAACCCAGAACCCTTGATGTAACAGCCGACATCTCAACCATTACACCAGATGGGTCGTATTTTGTTAAAACATGTTTTATGTCACGTCCCACAGGAATGGAATACACACACACAGCATAATTATAAGGAGATTAGCTCGTTAACCGCACCTCCCAATGTGGATTGTGATTATTGCAAAATTAATGGGCTTATTACACTAGTCGATCTGCAGACACTCGATCTTTAGTAATGTGGGGCCACACTGACGGGCAATGTCATTAATTATCGCGTTGATGGCCGTTAGCGTCAGATGTAGCCATCAGATAAACGCGATTATTTTTCAACGACGCTAACAATAACACGTACTATGGCTACGGAGTAGGGTGACGAGAAAGTAATTGTGTATTTCTGCAAACAGAACCATGGTCGTAGGTTCTGCAAACAGAACCGTGCTTGTGGGACGCAATTGTATCTTCCACCATCTTCTTTTTCGTTTCCTTTTTCATTCGGTAATGATTCAATAATTATGGCGTTTATGGGCGTTAGACGTTAAACGTTAGTGTGGCCCCAGGATAATAACGATCCTTTCTACTTGACGTTTAGACAGTCTGAAAATCGCAAAGTGTATTAACTGCTTAACTCAAAACAAACTCAAATGATTTACATTTCCGTAGGTGATGCTCCGCAACCGGCCCAAGTTACACGCGAACCTCCTCGTTGTGAAGGGCGTCCAGTGGGAGGTGAAGGCCGACGATGGAAGCCACCAGCCTCTCATGAACTACATGTGGTCCACTCGCGGTACGTATAACACCTCATCCATAATCATCATCAGCTCATTAAACTTCCCCACGGAGGGGCACGAGCCTACCTGTATAGGATGAATAGGCCTTAGTCGCCCACGCGGGCTCAGTGCAGGTTGGACGACTTCACGCACAACCTTTGAATTTCTTTGCAGGCGTGCGCAAGTTTTCTCACGATGTTTTCCGCAAGAGCGTCAAATAAACGTACATATAATTTCGAATATTCGAAAATAGATTGGTGCGTGGTGGGATTTGGACCTGCACCCTTCACATCGGAAGGCAAACAGTCCACACCACTGAGCCACCGACGCATAGTCATCGAAGACTAACTTAGACGTGGGCATACCGCCTTAGGTAATGTTTATTCAATTCGCTTATGGCTTTATCCAGCAGAAAGGTACCTATAGGAAAATATATAATGAATGCAAATATGTAAACAACATCAAAGGCGATGAAATAATTTTATTTTTATGCTTCCCACTAAACGCGTGGTAACTACTAATCGGCCTATCTATCTCTCGTCGGATCTTCTCGTTGGATGGCAGCATTCCGAACCGGTGGTAGAGTCATTAGATTTAATAAAAAAATTATATACTGTTTTGACGATTCAAAAGTATCGGTAAAGATTTATTTGAATAAAGCATTTTTCAATTTCAATTTATCTAAAACGCCGTCAACCGACAAGCACAATTTTTAGTTCGGCTGATTTAAATTATTCACGATTATACACACTTTTGGTGATGTTTTAAGATATCCGAAGTTGTTTTCCTTTAAACAGGGTTTTTCAGATATATATATATATATCGAAAAATTGTGTTCGTCAGCTAACAGAGTTTTAGCTAGTGGACGGCAGTAATTTTGTTTTGTCATTGTGTCAATTAATTTTAATAAAACCTCTGATACCGCTGGATTAGTGATGAGACAGGGCCACGATAAAAGTTCCACAAGGCTACTGTGGCGTCTCACGACACTTCCCGTATTACTAATAGATTGATATGAGTCCGGAAAAGTTTCAGTTCTCACTGCTTAATGTATAGGACGATTCACGAGAGATGACCAAAGCACAGAAGACTAAGTCATTTTAGGTACCGGTGTCGCGGTGGCGGCGACACTATGGAAATTGTTGTATTTTGCTTACTAAATTGAAAATAGGTAGCTTGGTTGGCAATCTAGATAATGAATGAAATTTGCAAACACTCGCAGATAACTCCTATGAAAGTATGATAATAAGTATTACTGCAATTAGCCGCCCACCCCATCTGTGTGACCTTAACAACGACCATGGCTTAATAATCGAGACCCTGATGCAAATTCATCGTGAATTTTTAAGTAGATACATGTACCTTCGCTTTCTTATCACAGGGTCTTCTCTATTGCGAAAGCACTTGCCAACATATGGTTTGGATAAGTAAAGCAAAGTTTTAAATCAATGTCACAAGGCAAAGTAAAATCTCAATGAAAACGTGACGACTTTTAGAACTAATGACTATTTTTAAATGGCTACAAACTTATGTTTACGACTACGAAATTTCCTCACGCATTCAATTTAATATTAAAGTATTTCTTACTACGATGTTAATTTGTTACAGACTATTCATAATTACATTTAACAGTATTCGTTATGTTTATTTATCAAAAAAACCTACAAATTCAAGAGTAAAATATTATTTCAAAGCTATAAGTAACATGCCTGCTTGGGCAGGCTTCTAATCACCATTTGATCT
This sequence comes from Leucinodes orbonalis, assembly GCA_019425675.1. NCBI lineage: Eukaryota > Metazoa > Arthropoda > Insecta > Lepidoptera > Crambidae > Leucinodes > Leucinodes orbonalis. The sequence continues at coordinate 8,351 of PQWD01004865.1, read as the reverse complement.
AGTCCCAAACTAGATTTTACCCCCTTTTGTAAAGTTTCAGGCAGAATCACGTAATTGCCGAAAATATTTCTCGCTTTAAACAATTTAGCTATAAGCATATCAATGAAATAAACAACTATGTATTCTGTACGAAGAGAGGCATAAAAATATTTAATACTAGCTGTTCCCCCGCGGTTTTACTCGCGTTATGATATTACCTATATTCTCCCATTGGCTTTAACATAAACAAAAAAAATACCTGGGGGAAGGGGTTATAGGTTTAGAGCCCAAGACTGGCTACGCTTATGTATTCTCCCGCAGTGAAACGTAACCTAAAAGCGGCCGCCGCGCTGCGCGGTTACACATTGCTTTATTTTTTCTAAAATAAAAGTATTATCTGATATGAAAGTAGCCTCTGTTTTTCCTTATAACATCAACTACCTGCTAAAAACAGTCCCGTCCAAATCCATCCAGCCGTTTCATAGATTTCATATGCATTAAGAAAAAAAATTATATTACAAACAGACACATCAATTTTATTTATATATTATAGATTTGTGTATATTTATCTATACACATACGACCTGCAGACCTTCAAGAAAAAAGCGTACTCTTGCTTAAAAGACCGGCAACGCATCTTGTAGCTCTTTTGGTGTTGCAAATGTCCATGGGCGGTGAATACTGATTCACTTTCCATCAGGTGATCTGTCTGCTCGTTTGCCCTCTATACTATAAAAAACACATATCAACTTTAACTGTATTTTATACCACCAGAGTCAAACCCAAGTGCAGATGTCGTTAGAGATCTCCCCGATGCACCACTCAGTGGTAGTAGGCCACGCCGCGGAACAACTCAAGGTGATCATGAAGGGCACTGGGACACAGATCATGTTCCCAGACGCGGACGACCCCAACATACCTGCTATCAAGAAGAGCTGCGTCACTATTACTGGACAAATCAAAGATGTTTACGCGGCTAGGCAACAACTTGTGGTGAGTGATTTGTTCTTTGATTTCCAAATCTGAAGTACCCATTTTGACGGCCCATTTGGTGTAGTGGTTGAGACGTTGGCTACTACACCAAAGGTTTCAGGTTCAATCCCCGGGCAGTACAAACATTTGTGTGCATGAGCATGTGTGTTTGTATTGCTCTGGGTGTTTTCAATGTATAATATTATGTATGTATTTACAAAAAAATCAAAATCAGTTGTTTGGTACCCGCAATACTAACTTCACGCTTAACTTGGGGCTAGGTGGCGTTGTGTGGATGTCAGTGGTTTTTTTTTTAATCTTAAAGTACCAAGGAAAGCAAATATGGTTCCTAACGTATACTAGTATACCTAACCCCCCTCCGCAACGCCCTAAACCAAAGTACGCCTCCCATTCTGGGACACCAGCTCGTTGCATATATTTTTGGGCTGAGAACCATCTGCGCGTTAAATCGCGGATAACACAATTTTAGAAAATTAAAGTAATTTAATGTTTTATCTGAAATTTTCAATTAAGGAAGGCAAAACAAGTATGCAAAGAGGTTTTACATTTTAACATAATTATTATTACAATAACATTAGTTTCTTTCAATCACTTGTACGTGTTTAATAGGTAATTTCATCTCACAATATATGTTTCATTGGAAAAAAATATATATTTTTCCATATGTATTGATTTTAAATTTAGATTTCAATAATAAATCATTCCAAAGGGGCACAGACTAACTATAAGTCAATACAAAAAAAAACACATTGTTCGATATTCATGCCAACTTTTTGTAGATTTCTATTTAAAACGCAACCCTAGGTAGTTTAACGTATTTAAAAAACATCCATTCTCAAGCTACAACTTTGGTTGTGGAAGTTTAAATTAAATTTCCACAGATAACAAAGCAGTGAAAAAGCGCCTGGATTTTCAAATATTATATTTAACCAATGATGTAAAAAGTATAGATTCGTGATATGCTCACAAAACAACCGAAAAAAGTGTTCCGAATGCAGTGACAGCACACAAACACATTTATTTCGTACATTTGTTTACAACTGTATTCTCTTTGGCGGTTCGTTTTTGACGCACAGGTGGCGTATCTACCTTTATTTATACAGAATATCATTGTATTTAACAGAATATATTATTTGTGATTTAACTAACAGGGAAGCCTGCCGTTGGTGGTGATCTTTGACGTGTCCGAAGAGGCGTGCCGTATGGATAACGAGTTCATAGCCAAGTTGATGCAAAAGTACAACGTGTATGTGAACGTACGCCGCAAGCCTAAGCAGGGCATCGCGTCTGTTGTTATCAAGGGCATCGAACGTTGTGCGGGTGAGTACTTGAAGTACATTTTTGGGATTTCAGCTGGGTTGGAATAGCAGTCGTGGTGAGTTACAGTCAAACTCCCCATACTGCCTTCCTTTGAGATTGATACCAAGCGCGATGAGTAAAAAAGCACCTGCACTAACTCAATATAATCAACGGTGTGCTCACACGCCCACAGTGTGCTAGGATCTTGAGTTACAGGACTGGCTACACAAACCACATGCGGACACACGTGGCTTGAAACAGAAGTAGTTGAATAGTCGCCATGACCGAAATCGGTCGGACATCATCATCATCACTTAACTAAAACCACGCTAACCCCAAAAAGTTATTTCCTATGTGATCTTCTATTTCAAAGTTATATTAAAAACGCACGATTTAAAACGTGCGTAATACACAATTGAAAATATTTTTTTCCTGCGTCATTAATAATAATAATAATAAACTTTTATTGCACATAAAACATATTACAAGGGAAAACATGGACAGAACAAAAAGTGTACAAATAAGGCGGTCTTATTACTAAAAAGCAATTTATCCTTCATAGAATTACACTAAATATTATATGAAATCACTTACTTTATCGCATTCTTAGCTTAGAAGTGTGATATAGTCAGTTTTATAGTTACAAATTTGTTGAATTATTAACTAACTATTTAAGTATTTATTTTAGGTAAACACAACAGATTAATATTAAGATATATCCTTACAGCTAATTACAGTTTTTTTGTGGTTGATGGTAATTCTTAAGTGTTTAAACGGCATAATTATACAGTAGTTCTTTAACAAACATGAAAGAAGAAAGAAATTAGGGTTATAGTAAACAAAAAATAAAAAAAACGAATACTAGACATTCGTTATTTAATAAATATTTTTATTTATCACAAATAGAATTTTTTATAATAATATAAATTAAATAATAATTAAACACAATAAGAATTTCGCATTTTTATGAAACAAAATTCTTTAGCAATGCAGAAAAGAAAGAATGAAATTAAGGTTATACTAAAATAAAATATAAATAACTACTTACCATAATCGTTTTTATAGAAAAATAGATAATCATCTATATATCTGTATAATCATACACAATGACAATTTTGTATTTTTATGAATCAAAAATTTCAGTACCAACATATTTATACTCGCAATAAAATCTGTTGGCTCGCCAAGATCTTGCCAACATCCAACTTAGGTCTCACTGGATTACGGCCGTATCTCCCCACGGCTATTCTGTGAGTGCCAGTCAATGATGTAAAAAAGTATGGATTCGTGATATGCTCACAAAACAATCGAAAAAAGTGTTCCGAATGCAGTGACAGCACATACACATATTTCGAATTTCTAACACATTTACCTAAACAAAAGAGTACAAATTGTACTCTCTTCGGCGGTTCGTTTTTGAGGCACGGATGGCGTATCTACCTTATATATACAGAATATCATTGGTGCCAGTGGCTACATGGGGTGGTGACAGGCTTAGTATTCCCACAGGCGACATCTACGAGTCGCGTCGCGAGCTGCTGGGCGGCGCGGAGGCGGGCATCACGGCGGAGGTGCCGGAGTCGTACAACATCCCGGCCGACTGCTGCCGCGCCTACCCCGCCCACACCTACACACACTCGCCCGACATCACATACGCCGGCGTCGCTCTCGTAAATATATCACTGCTTTATATTATCAGCTCACCCAAAAAAATAACGGAAAAATACAGTATTCGATGAGTACTATTGATTCATATACGAGTAATCAGCTCGACAAAAAAAAATAACGAAAAATCAAGTATTCGATGAGTAGCAATTGAGTTTTCCAAGGTAAGAAAATAAAATAAATACATAAATAAATATCCACTGACATTCACACAGCGCCATCTAGCCCCAAGTTATGCGTGAAACCTCTATTACGGGTACTAAACAACGGATTAAAATACTTTTGTATATTTTTTGTAAATACAAAGTAAACACCCAGACCATTACAAACAGACATGTTCATGCACACAAATGTTTGTATGGCCCGGGGATTGAACCCGGAACCCTTGATGTAGCAGCCGACGTCTCGACTATTGCACCACATGGGTCGTCAGTCACCAAGCTCAATGCATTCGCGAGCGTGAATCAAAGGACGTACCTTTGATTGTGGTCGACTCAATATGCTTTATTTTTCGTTAATGTTTTTAATGTATCTTATGTGAGTTATGATAACAAAATTGTTATGTATGCAGTGAATAAATAAATAAAACAATGTCAGGAATTACAACCGTAAGTAAGGTCATAATTTTGAATGCGGGCACAATCAGGCGTTTTCAGGGATGTCGACCTTTAGTTCTATGGTTTCTCAGACTATATTAAAAAATATTTATGAATCTGATCCGTAGGTCATTTATACGGCCGGCTTTCGGACTATAAAGAATGCAACAAAAAGCTCTTGAATTGAAATTGGGAGACATCTCACCATGTCGACGAAGTATCATCATTTTAAACGTAACATTACTATTAATTTAGATAATGTTTTGAATGTAGCCTCTTGCCCCTCGGTGGGGACGTTTTACGAGCTGATAATGATGATGTGTTTCAGGGAGTAGGCAGCCCGTTCGGCGGCGCGCTATCCCCAGCAGTGGGCTGGTTGGTCGGGGACGGGCGGGGAACTCACTTCCACTACGGACCGCACAGTCCCGCTGCTTACCGAACACCGCCTGCTTGGCCACGTACGTTTGTTTATTTATCATTTCACCAACAAATTACACACACACGAAGCAATACATAAATATAAAAACACGAAAACACAAATGATATTACAATTATAAGTTTTTAAGTGAAGACAGCACGCAGTACTGTCGTCTGAGATTCAGGTTATTTATTAACCTAGTTCAGACGCAGATGAATTATCAGATAAGTTAGTTGTATTTACATATAATAATCTATTTTGTGAATTTATATTGTAAGTGCATATGTATTTATAACTCTATGTTGTTGTTGTTGAATAAAATAAAAAAAATAAAATAAAAAGTACAAGGGAAAACTTAAAAACTATCTTTCCTGAATTAAAGATATAGGTAAAATCAAATTAATTTAAGTTATATGTGTACAGGACGGTCAGGACCCTCACCTGGTCCTAAGTGATACGCCTGACCCAAGGGCGACACAGAGGGAGACACATAGTAGTAGTCGAGTTAAGAACTTATAAGGCATTTTGTTAATGTACGTTAGTATAGTACTTAAAAATAGCTCGGGGGGGTCATGGCCCCCATGACCCTCCCCCTGGATCCGCCATTGGCCTGACCATGTTATCTTTTTTTGTGTGCGATAAAGAATAATGTCTATCTATCTAAAGAAGTAAAAAGCTTGTTGAGTCCTGCTCTGGCATAGTCAGATGTATTTAATTGCGTACTTTTCAAGTTGAAGTGAGAGAAGGTTAGTTAATAAAACCGATGCATAGTCGATCGGGCGTTAGATTCTCGAGTAGCTTCAGCGTAACGGGAAAAAACTGAAATATGATGATGATGGTAATGGATTAATGCCCATTATTATAAGGATTATACATGTACTTGTATGGTAACATGATCCCTGTTTGCAGCGATGAACAACCACCCCGTGGAGATGAGCGGCATGCCGCAACCGATTATAATGCAACCGCAATACCAAGCGCCGCCCGAAGGCCGCCACGTGAGTACTAATATACAAGTTCCGTCAGAATATCGGCGCTATTGCGACGCTTTATTTATACCGTCGCAATGGCTTAAGCTGAGACGGAACCCTTTGACCTTTTTTTTGTGTGTTTATAGTTTTATTTTAAAAAATAAGTGCGTAGTAATATGTAATGTTTTTTCTCGACTGTGTATTTTTTATTGTAAAGGTCAATAAATAGTTTTTCTTTCTTTCTTCTTTATTTCTAATATAATATAGAAATAAATAAAAACATTGACTTGCCTATTAAATACACGCACACATTAATTTGCAAACAGCATGATAATTACACAGACAAAATAACAAATATTAAAACAAAACAGAATAGTAAAACAACGGTAAGCGGCTACCATGTGATTTCATCACTGGCAGCGCTGGTCTAGGGGGATTTGTTTAAACTGGACAACCCTAATATTGATATTAATTTTTATATACAATAAGTCGCTGGCTCATATCTCGACTGTTGCTTTCCGAGCTGGGGGTGCAAGTTCAAATCCCTCCACGTACCAATGTCTTTTCGAATTTTCGACATTATAGGTACGTTTATCCGACGCTCTTACGGTGATGGAAACATCGCGAGGAAACCTGCGCACCCTTGCGAAGAGATTCAAAGGTTTATACGTGAATCGGTAAAGCCGCACTGGGCCCGCGTGGTTGGCGAAGACCTAATCAGCCTTTACCGTGGGGACGTTAATGAGCAATCGATGACGAGGATAGAATAGGCCAACCAGCAGATAAATCACCCGATTGTAAGTGATCAAATCGTCCATGGGCACTAAGCTCCGAAAGAGCCACAAATGCCATGCGGACTTTATACAATTAGAGAAAGATTATATTGACAATATCATCAGATGTAAAAATAAACGTTTTTCTATCGTGCGCGGAGTTCGCGAATCTCCCGCTGATTATGGTATCGATTGTGCCTTAGAAATACAATATGTGTGGTAATGTTGGAAACCGTTTTACCTCAGAGTTCGCTGAGCCAGGTGCTGAACTCAAGCTCGCAGGCGAGCAGCGGCTACCAGAGCAACTTCACCGGCAGCTCCGTCTCGCTCGACACACAGAATATATCCGGTTTGTATCGCCGCTTTATAAATATCACGTATCGATAAAGAATCATTTTACTTAATTATTCATGTACTTTTTACAATTTTAAACCTTTTTATTTTATTTATGGTGTATACCACACACACAGTAATGCTAAAGGGATGCTAAAGGGTGGTGACTCAGGGAGATAAATAACCGAACCCGTCGAGTGCTGATTGTACACTGTTTTATAAACACTCAGATATTGCTCAATTAATTGTAATTGTATAGGTATTAATAATAAATAAGCTTATTTAAAGTAGGTTAAAGTAAAATGTGTAGAATATGAGCGGTTACCCCGTACATCCTATTTGCTGACATTCTTTCTTAATCCTTTTTAACTATGGCGACCCGCTAACATTACACACATATTATCACCTATACAGACACATTCGTATATTACGAACGAAACGGGAAATTCTAGATAACATGTGTTTAATATAAAGTACTTGATTTTTTTTAATTTTGCTTTACAATTAACATGATTCTCCTTTCCTGATTTATAACATAGACAGATGACATAATATTAAAATCAAATCATTTATTTGCAAAATACAGGTATATTTCAGCTAGTGATAAAACTGCTTAGTATAAGCTTCAGAATAAAATATTAAAAGACAAAATTTCAATCTCATGCCGTGTAACAGCTACATCACGTGACATTGGCGGAATCGTGGAAAACACGCATAGCCATCATCTCAAAAAAAAAAAGGTATATTTGACAAGGACCTTAATTATTTAGTAAATTCCGCACTATTATGTCTATCACAATGGCATGCTTTAACTAAAATAGAAAACATACATACATTAAGTCACTTATTACACGAATATGTTTTTTCTCTTCAAAAGTATCTTTAAAGATTTATTTGAACAAAGTGCAATGGGGGGACTAGGAGACTAAATAAAAACACGTATTGAGTGCTCTGGTATATTAATAATCGATGAAATAACTTACAACTCCGCCTATATACTAACTTATACCTATGTGTGAGGGAGGTTGCTTACACATACTACAAAAGCATTTTTTAATTTTGAAACTAATATATTAGTATGTTTGTATACCAGGCGGCGAGGGTAGTGCAGTAGCGTCCCCGTCTGTGTCGCCTATCAGCAAGACGCACAGTCCCGCGCCTTCCACAGATACCGACCGCTCGCATCAAGGTACCATCCATATTTTACTTATTTTTCATTGAATATGTCATATACAGATATATTAGAAAAAATGCTCTGAAAATCTGAAGGTGTCAAATTTTTACTTATTTTTCATTGTTTATTGTCATGAAACTAATAAAAATG
>PQWD01004864.1:0-77279 GCA_019425675.1 Leucinodes orbonalis | reverse complement strand
CCACATTCTCCGATTCTATACATTGACTAGGAGCTTCAACCAGTAATAAAATATACATAAGTACAAAAATTAATAATGAGCGTAGATATTAATCAAATATTGTGAAATGTCAAGCATTCATTGACTCGTAGATGACTGCAAAAGTGTTCGTTATTTTTGACATGTATACAAACCTTGTTCTTTTATTTCAAAAGTAATTTAAAGCTTGCTTACAGTCCGGTACATTCCGACGTTAATTTTTATATAAATCAATACCATATAGTTACAGCCTCCCAAATCCTTCCAAGTTCAACCACAAGGATTCGTAGCCTAAAAACATTGCGTATCCAAAGCTTACATAACGTAAAACCTTTCCCATATCCACCACACCAAATCATATGGAACCCGATACCCTAACCTTACTCCCAATCAAATCTACTGAATAATCTACAATATAGCTGGATTTTCACCTTGAAGGAAAGTAGTACGCTTCGTACATGTGATATAAAGTTAATGTGAAATATTCTTTCGGTGATGTTTCTTAATAACTTTAACCTCGTCAAATATTTATGTGATTGAGTTTTAATGTATTTGCAAAACTTTGAGATATACCAAGATTTAAAAGACCATTTTGTAAATGTTTGTACATAAATACTGATGCAATCTGACCTTCTCTACCACAACGGTTTTGTTTTTGGGAAAGTGGGAAAGTAATGCCTTCTCTGGGCGTAGGGTACGGGGCAGTTCCAACAGCATCCTGACTATGATATCAAGTAGACTGCAGTATTTGCAATATTACTGCACAACATCTGCTGGTGTTGTGCATTGTTCTAATTCCTTTGAGCCTCTTTTTGCTTGCATTCATAAATTTAAATATATTATTCCGGTTTAAACAGGCGTCTTTTGCGCATAATCTTCTGCCATTTAATTAAAACTGCATTTAGGCTGAACGGCTAAACAGGTAGAGCAATCACTGGGTTATTATCATCATCATCAGGTATAACGCCACTATAAGCCATAGGTCTTTCGTACAGCATAGCTTTGAGGAGATTGGGCCGTATCGTCATCAATCTCACGACCCAATACCAAATGATCTTAAACTGCTCAGCTACTTCAGTGTTTATAAAATATCTGTACATTAATATCATGTTTAAAAAAGCTGTACTGTTGAGTTTTTTTCCCAGTATCAAAATTAATTTTTGTGCTTTACTTTGTATTTAAATGTATTCCTATGATTTTTTTATTCTTTTGACGTTCATAAGTGCTTTTTGTAAGCCTGGTCGTTTAAATTAAGTTTGACTTTGACTTTGGATTGGTGGTTATATCGACTATCCAAAGATTATAGGCGATGGCTTAATGTGCTTTCCGAAGCACCATTTTTTGTATAATCAAGTGATTTAGCTTGCAATACCCTAACCTAACTGGGAAAAATCGCACAGTGATTTTCACTCCTCGGTATTTTTTGATTATTATTAAAAGCATCATCCCCTGATATTGTGGTCAAGGAGCTTTTTGTTCTTTCATATTCATTTTCTTTCCATGATTTTACAATTTTGTCCTTACGATATTGGAACCCCGATCCCGGATCACGCAAAACCTAACGTCGTTGCCAGACCTAGTTATGGATTTATGTTCCATGGTATTTGTCCGCAGCACTTTCATCCTGCTGACAATTTTCTCCCAGTGCATGGGGCGTGAACATACCCACCCTGGCTTGGAAGAAAGGACGCTGCACTCTTTCTTGGTTCCCGCTGTTCAAACTGTTTCCAGTAAGTATTGATCAATATATTACTTATATAATAATCATCATCGTCAGCTCATTAACCACACCATTGAGCCATCGACGCTATTTATTAATTATTATTATCATTTATTATATATCTCTCTCTCTTCAACCTATTGCAGTCCACTGCTGGACGTAGGTCTCCCCCATTTATTATATATGCACATATAAACATGGTGAACAATATAAACTGAATAAAAGTACAAAGGTACCTACTGCTTGACGACCCATTTGCGTTGCGGTGAGAGTCGGCTGCTACATCAAGGTTCCGGGTTTGATCCAAGGCAGTACAAACATTTGTGTATGAACATGTCTTTGTAATGGTCTGGGTGTTTCTGTGTATAATATTTTGTATATATAAGTATGTTATCAGTTGTTTAGTACCCATAATACAGGCATTACGCTTAACTTAGTTAGAGGCGCTGTGTGAATGTCAGTGGATATTAATTATTTATATTAATAAACATAATGAATAAAACAAACACAATTACCTACTGCTAATTGCAAATGGAATTCCTTCTAGCAGTCCTAAAAAAGAAAATATATATCTGAGACACACTGACAAAGTGCGCAAATTAGTTTTATGTCATTAAAAGAACGAGACGGTCAGTTCGCTCACCTGGTGTTAATTGATACGGCTGACCATGGCGGATGCAGTGTTGATGTAATTCGAAGCTTAGTTGTTATTTTCAGTCAACACTGCCCTGCGTCGTTATCCGAGACCACAGATGTTAGGTCTCCCATACTCGGTAATTTAACAAACTGGTGAATAAACTTCGTGCATTTCCGAAGCCAAGTAAATGAAAAATATCGTTTTTTGGTGTTTTTTTTATTAAGATTTACTGTGTTAATTAACCCTCTGACCGCCAATGACGCCTTAAGTGTCTGGATTCCCGGCGTTCAATGGGTTAAGAGCACTGCTAAATTTAAATCCATCGATTATTATGTTAGTACAAGAATTGAACAGATACATGACATAACATGTATTCTGTTTACTTACTCGTATGTACTCTTTGATCTTATTCAATAAAGTAGGATAATTTTAATACTCGTGATGTTTTCATTCTGACCAAGTCCTGGCCTTATATATTATACTAGCTTTTGTGTGCGACTTCGTCCGCGTGGAATAGTAACTTTCCCTAACGCTCTCTTTCACCCGCTACTTCGTTTATATAGGTGAGTTAAAACTGCGATATCTCATAAGATAAATTTTAAATTGAATGATGTAAAGGGCAATTTTGTTTAAAATGAAATACTTGTGATAAATAAAGTATTATTTGGATAAGGATTGATATCATATTTATGAAAATAGCTTCGCAAAATGATGCATTTTTAAAAAATTTTTAGCAAAAAATATGCTATAGGGAGCTAACCTTAAAAGATAGACATATGCTGTGCGGATTTTTTGTAGACCTTTAAGAGGTAACAATACTCTAATACATGACTTTTGCGAAACTTCAACCGTTTACGCAGCGTACGCAGCGGAATCCGCTGTGTGTTCCGAATGCAGTGACAGCACACATACACATATTTAGAATTTCGAACACATTTACCTTTATAAAAGAGTACAAACTACTCTCCTCAGCGGTTCGTTTTTGAGGCACGGATGGCGTATCTACCTTTATATATACAGAATATCATTATAGTGAACGAATTGATTCACCGTTTAAACCGTAGATGATATCGTTTATATTTGTCATCATCAGCTTGTCAATTGCTGTGGGCAATTGACAAGTGACTCGTGGCCCAATGTGGATTGGTGGGATTTAACAACTACCATCCTTAGATTAACACAACCTTAAAATTATTAAATAGCGCTTTTGAATTGTCAAAATCAAAATCTAATTAGGTCTAAGTAGGCTTACAAACAGCACTTATGAAAGTTAAAAGAATACAAAAAATACAATTAATAAATATTTAAAATACGAAAGTAAAAATGAAGTTCATTTTAATAAAGTTACTGACATTGCTCGTCGGATCAGTAGGAAAGTAAGAAAATTTCCCCCCGGATTTTGAAACATTATTCATTGCTGCTCCGCTTCTATTGCTTGTAGCGTGATATATAGCCTTCCTCGATAAATGAGCTATCTAACACTGAAAGAATTTTTCAAATCGGACCAGTAGTTCCTGAGATTAGCGCGTTCAAACAAACATACAAACTCTTCAGCTTTATAATATTAGTATAGATTATACAATTGTATTTAATTTTAATTTGAATTTTTGAATGATGAATAAAAATGATACCCGGAGCAATAATTTTACCGATATGCTGTAATGAACCTAATAATTCAATCTGACTAGTAGTGACTTAACCTTAGTTTCTATGATCAAAGGATTTAAAAATTAAGTACGTAAGTTAAGTAGGTTGTTATTTCGTATATATGTAGAAATTTAACTGACTTAGAGTATTATTTTACCTACATAACGGGTACCTGGGGTAAATGACATAGATACTTTTTAGATTTCTAACTGTACTAAGCCAAAGGATTTCTACTTTTGGAATAAGATTTAACTGAAATTAGGGGTTTATCCCAAGTTCCAATTCGTGAACAATCCATCGGCTGACGTGGCAGATAACTTCAAAACTTTCCTTTTAAAAACTTACAACCTTTGACATTTGAAAAGAATGGATTTATTATTCCCTTGAAATTTGCTGCATATACTAGCGACACTTGACTAAAAAAATTAATTTAATGGGAGAAATTGAGAATATTGACATTAAAAAATATATAAGAACGTGCTCGTGATTCCAAGTATATCCCCCAAATACTAGGCAAATGCATATGCATTTAAATAAAAACCCTAAATCATATTAATTACAGTATAAAAAAAAAACATAAATGAAAAATATTTTTTAATAAAATATGGGGTGACGCGGGTGGCGCCCGCGCGTTGAATAAATAATATACAAGCTGCTGTAATAATGATTTATTTATTTTGTTAAACTTTTATGATAAATATGATATTAGGTTCCACTAAAAACATTCCATTATATGAGGATAATAATAGGTCGAATGGATACCAATGGTCCAAAATTCACACTGTATATTAATCAATCAGCCCACAACATTTCATTGCAAGGTATAAAGGCCTCGATAGTGTAGCGGCGAGCGCGATTTGTTTACGATCGCACTAGTCGCTTGAAGTTCGATGTATTTTATAATCTGTTGATAAAGGCTTTGGAATTGTCCAGGTAGCTGTTTTCAGCAGGATATAATTACGGCTGCAGACAACGTTGTCACCTATTGGTCTTCTACGGTTTTGCTCGCTGGATTAGTTTCTGGGCTATTGTTTGAGACAACTTGGCGCCTGTCAAATCAAATGTCTCAATCAGGAAAATGAAAGCGGATATATTATTTAATGTTCATTGTCCAGGTGTTGCTGACAATAGTGATAATGTGGGCAATCTGTGGCGTACTGACTGCGACGGGCGCACTGCCAGCTGAACACCCCGCACGCACTGACGTCAAGATCAACATCATCCAAGATGCACCATGGTTCCGCATACCTTACCCAGGTGATAATATGATATTCTCTTTAACCTATCGCAGTCCAGCAGACAAAGACCATCCCCATTTTGCGCCATTTATCCATTAAAATCCATGAAAGAACATGCTGTGTATTTAGATTTAAATTGAGACTACACTATGGAAATTATAAGGGAGGACTTTGTTCAGCAGTGGACATTTTGCAGCAGTCACTCGATGATCGCATTATTATTATTATTTTTTTTATCTCATGTAGGCAGACGAGCAGGCGGCCCATCTGATGGTAAACGGTAACCGCCGCTCAGGACAACTGCAATGCCGAGCGCAAAGCCATGCCGCTGCCTATGAAGAGGAAAGGAATCTATTTGAACCTCGTTTGAAGAAGGAGATGTCGTAGTTATTAGGGAACACCGTGACTGGGAGGTCGTTCCATAATTTGCACGCACGCGGAAATAACGATCGCTGGAAACGAACGGTTTTGCAATCGAAAGTTTCCAGGTGGTAATGGACCCTAGCTCGGCGTCGAGTCGTACGATGGTAAAACGGTGACGCCGGCACGATATCAAATAGTTCCTCGGAGCACTCACACATACTGTTTTACGCCAGTTTTTCCTGAGGCCGTATCTTTGCGGTCCGAACCGGCCCGAACCGGCCCTACCGAGCTAAAGCGAAGCTCTTCCACATTAAATATGTTCTTGGCACAGGTCAATGGGGATTGCCGACGGTGAGTGTGCGGGAGTACTGGGCATGCTCGCAGGAGTGCTGGCGTGCACCGTGGAGTCGATCAGCTACTACCCGACGACGGCTAGAATGTGTGGTGAGTGAATGTGAAATATATTGCTTTGCCATAAATCTGGTAATCTTTAAGTTCGGCTTTGGTCTATTCGTGATCCAAAATCCCGGGGAAACTATTGGATAATTTGCTAAGGACATTGCAGGCTGACTGTCTGAAAGAAAAGATGATTCCGTCCAAGGACACGTTGAGCCGTCAGTCCTGGCTACAATCAAAGGATGGTAGAAATTATCACCCACAAATAATAATAATAATAAGTTTATTTCTCACCATAAATCACAAGCTTACAAACATAAATTTTAGCACAATAAACAAAATGTTTATGGTGGGTTGACACCCGGACTAGGAATCGGACCGTAACATCACGCGGGCCAAATGCGAATGGGCTCGCGTGATGTTACGGCCCAAGCTCCCCATGCAGGAAGGCCTGTGCCCTGCAGTGGGCATTTAAAGACTGATGATGAAGGCCATTGTTTTAACCATCCTTTTTTATAAAGCAGGTACAGTTAATGTTTTCAATCGTTATTGTTATTAGCGGCGCCCCCTCCTCCCCTCCATGCCATCAACCGGGGCCTCGGTACCGAAGGCCTGGGCACGGTGCTGGCCGGCCTGTGGGGCTCCGGGAACGGCACCAACACCTTCGGGGAGAACGTCGGTGCCATCGGTGTCACTAAGGTCAGATGTCCAAACCAGTCGTAAGGATATGCCTTCTTTATTATTTTCTTAGGAACATTCACACAGCACCAATTGAATTCACAAAACCCAACCAACCTAACCCAACCAAAAAAGTTTGTAAACTACAAGAAGTTTGCAAGACCTTGCAAAACTTATTGTAGTTCACAACTTTTCGATAGTTACTTCGTATTTAAAAACATAGTGAAATCGGAATATAGGGTGAGAGTTTACTTTCAGAGTTTAGAATTTCAGATTTTTTTCGACCTTTCGCAGTCCACTGCTGGGCATAGATCTCCCCCATTTTGCTCCAAATGTCCATCAGGCCGGAGGGCGTCCTACGATAGCACTTCTGTAAGTCACTTGTTTTTTATGAACACAGTCACTATCCAAACATTCCAAACAACATTAGACATGCATGCTGGTGGAATGGGTGAGACGTCGGCTGTTAAACTAAGGGTTCCGGATTCGATCCACCGGCAGTACAAACATTTGTGTGCATGAACATGTTTGTAATGGTCTGGGTGTTTTCTATGTATAATATGTATGTATTTACAAAAAAAGCATTTAAGTATGTGTATCCGTTGTTTTGTATCCATATTACAGGCGAATAGTAGACTTAGTTTGGTGTTAGATCAGTGGTTCCCAAACTTATTTTGTCTACTGCCCACTTTAGAATAAGTACTTTTTAGCGCCCCCATTTTTTCACCTATTTAAAAATCACTATAACTTCAAATTGAATTAATTAATTATTGAATTAATCATTTTCCTTCTGGGTCTCTTACCGCCCCCTTGAGACCTGTAGCGCCCACAAGGGGGCGTTATCGCCCACTTTGGGAAAACTGTGTTAGATGGCGCTGTGTGAATGTCAGTGGATATTTATTTATTTATGGTAAGTGCGTAATACACAAGGGAGGCCATCGACAAATAGTTTCGAAGTCTTTGATAACTTGTGACAGGATAAATTCACAGGCTCAGTAATTTCTTCGCCTTTGGGATCTCATACCCTTTTTGACCCTTAGCACAACAAATTTAACAGTTTGCAACAGTTCCCTGATCACTGCTGAACTAAACTGCTACTAAATGATAGTATAGCAACGCGTAAATATGATAAAATTAAGAGCGTAGGTGGCTCAATGATGTGGACTGTTGCCCTCCTGCGGGAGGGCTGGGTTTAAATCCCGCCACGTACCAATGTGTTTTCGAATTTACGAAATTATATGTACGTTATCCGGCTCTTACGGTGAAGAAACATCGTGAGGAAACCTGCGCACGCCTGCGAAGAAATTCAAAGGTTGTGCGTGAAGTCGGCAACCCGCACTGGGCCCGCGTGACCACTAAGGCCTAAACACCCTATACGGGTAGACTCGTGCCCCTCGGTGGGGACGTTTGATAAGCTGATGATGATGATAAAAATCCCAATGTATGAAGTTTAATGCAATTATTTATTTTAGGTGGGCTCTCGTCGAGTGGTTCAATGGGCGGCTGGGCTGATGATCCTCCAGGGTGTCGTGGGCAAGCTTGGCGCTGTCTTCATCATCATACCGCAGCCCATCATTGGTGGACTGTTTTGCGTCATGTTCGGAATGATCTCTGCATTTGGTAAGCATTTCAAGCACATTGGATTAAGATTTGTCATTAGTTGAATACGGTTGAGTTGCTCGTTTGTTATAAAATACTATCTTAAATTTTAATAATAAATATTTAACATCGTGAGCATTAGAAACTTTCGTTTCAACCTATCGCGGACCATTAATAGTCATAGGTCTTCCTAATTTTACTCCAGGTGTCCTGGTACTCCGCTTTTCTCATCCAGTCTCCACCTTTTGCAAGGTGCAGATCCATCGGGCCTGGCGTCCTACGCTTATCAAGTCGTGGTCGCCACTCCACAATTCGTCTGCTCCAACGGCCATTGGTTCTGCGACGTACGTGAACAGCTCACTGCCACCAATGATATTCTGTTATAGATAAAGGTAGATGGATGACGGATGGCGTCATCCGTGCCTCAAAAACGATCCGCCAAAGAGTACACAGTTTGTACTCTTTTCTTTGGGTAAACGTGTTCGAAATTCGAAATATGTGAATGTGTGCTGTCGCTGCATTCGGAACACTTTTTTCGATTGTTTTGTGAGCATATCACGAATCTATACTTTTTTACCTCATTGACTGCTACTGCCAGTTCCGTTACAACATCTCTTATGAGAAAATAGATAGAAAATAAATTGGGTTCTCCATCCACCATGATAATTTTTGCCGTCTGTTAATTTTAATAGACTGAAACATTGTCTAATTGACATTTTTAGACGGACTTATCGGATTGTTTGCTTCATTAAAAATGGTCGATGTAGACTTCTGCTGAAATTTATAATCGCCTTTACCCATCTCGACCAGAAGAAGATCAAAGAAGCATCAATTCCAGGTCTCTCCGCACTGCAGTACGTGGACCTGAACAGCTCCCGGAACCTGTACATCATCGGCTTCAGCCTGTTCTTCCCGTTGGTGCTGACGCGGTGGATGGCGGCGCACCCCGGCGTCATTCAGACGGGAGTTGAGGCTTTGGATGCTGTGCTGCAAGTTTTGCTGTCAACGTCTATTCTTGTCGGGGGAGTGGTGGGGTGTTTTTTGGATAATTTGATTCCTGGTGAGTTGGTAATTGAGTGATACTCAAATCTAAAAGATACACTTCTTAGTTGAATAACCGAGTATATTACATCTAACATCCGTCGTGTGGAAACCTGCGCACGTCTGCGAAGAGCTTCAAAGATTTTGCATGAGAAACATCATCAGCTCATCACATGTCCCTACCGAGGGTCACGAGCTTAACCGTAAAGGGTGTATAAGCCTTAGTCATCCACGCGGGCCCAATACGGATTGCCGATTTCACGCCTTTGAATCTCTTCACAGGCGTGCGCAGGTTTCCTCACGACGTTTTCCTTCGCCATAAGAGCGTCTGATAAACGTACATAATTTCGAAAATTCGTCCAAAGGCAGTCCATACAAATCAGCCATAAATAACCATGAATATTTGTTTGAAAAACAAAAAGTAGTTTTTAAACACTCTTACGAGTAGGTTTATGCCCCTCAATGGGGACGTTTAATGATCATATAATGGTGATGATTGGTTTCCTTCGTTAAGGGAGTGACGAAGAGCGCGGTCTGGCGTCGTGGGCGCAGCAGATGTCACTGGAGACGACAGAGACGCCGGCTGCTGGGGACACCTACGACTTCCCTATAGGAATGACCTATATACGCAGGTGATTAAAATATTCTCAGAAATTTACGTAGTACTACTTAATTACTAACTAGGTGGCAGCACTCGTTAGGGATGTTAATAATAATCTTTATTTGATATAAACATGGTAGGTATTGAGTTACATTTGTACATCACGACTCGAAACAAACAATATTTTTTTCGCTGTTATGATACGAATAATTAAACTCGATTGCTGTTTGAGTTGGTAATTGATTTGTAGGTATAAAGTACTGCAATGCATTTTTGAGACCTAACATCTGTCATGACAGACAGTTAAAAGTCTTGGGTGTCAGACAGTTAAAATTATATTCCTTATGAGGAATCGTCATTCTCTACTAATAATTTCTACAATTCATACATTAAGCAAACAAGTTACAGAAAAAAAAATCTGTAAGTTACATTAAGTCACCTGGTTCTGAGACCGATTTTTTGTGGAGAGAAAATACTTTTTTATTTCTTATAATCTATTTAACCTGTAAACCTATTACCTTTTGCATATATGCAACCGCGGCGGTAGGCGGTGGCTAAAGGGTACATTTTGGTATTGATTGATTTTTACACAGTCCTCATAACTTGTTACTTAATTATTAATGAAGCCTGTGTTACACCGAATTATGACCGTCAATTAGAAACTCTTGCCGTTTAGTATTCTTTAATTATGCTATATCCCCTTAGGTTAGGTAAACAATGACAAAACTAGCTAGATGCACAGATCCCGAAGAAATATCAACAGAAAAATGTCCGAGCCGCTTGACACATACGTTGACTTATTTTTATGTTTCTGACATAAAATTATTCATTACAATTTTGACCTTAAAGCGTCATTAAAAGGGTACAAAATCAAAGGCACGAGCAAACTACTATGTCACTATGACATGTAGCGAGCGACGTGATAACGAATGAAAATTCTGCCTCAATGACGCGATGGGCAGACTTTTGCTGCGGACACTTTTTGAGTGAGATTGTGCATTTGTTTATTATGTATCTAATTATATCCCATATAATAATGAATAATATCATGTAGTATTAACTATCATTAGATAACGTTTTTTAAGGTGGAAATGGACAAGCTACCTACCCTTCATGCCGACCTACGAATCTGGTAAATTCACAGCCCTGTTCAAGAAGAAAGAAAGCTGATACTGATCAGAACTTTACGAGAGTGCAGTTGGCTTCCAAAAATGGCGTGCCCTTAAGCGACGATGTACTTAAATGTAAAATAAACCTGTTGTTATTATTTGGAATTTTATTACTTAGTGACGACTTAGTTTTTTTATTCTAGTTCGCACCTCAAGGAAGTAGAGCTTAGTTCTTTACTAGGTGGAACTCAGTCGTATAGGTAGACACCACCGCAGTGCCAGATATCGTCCCGTGAAATAGGCGTGTTTTGCACTTCTGAGTTTCAGGATAAGGGTACTGTAGCTTACTAGATACAGTACCTAGCATAGATGTTAGGTCTAACATTTGTGGTCGGGTGACGGGCGCAGGGCAGTGTTGACGAAATATATTTAATTCCTACTATTATTGATTGCTTTGTCAAGTTTGGTCAAGTGCCTTACATCCAGGTGAGCCAACTGACCGTCCGGGCCACTTAATGTTAAAAAAAATCTTGCGTCTATGTTTTAAATTTTAAAAGTGAAATTATGTATTGTCCAATTAGTTGAGGTCCATAAAAATACTTATGAGTGTACTGATTTGGACTGTAGTTTTCACGTCGTTTTCAACTAAGAAGAATCTGGCTAGAAATTCAGTTCGACTAGGTTTTTTTATGTTACTTAGTGTACAGGACAATTAGGAGGTTCACCGGATGCTAAGTGATAGATACGCCTGACCATGACATAGCGGCATTGCTGGAGGCCAACAACTGTTAGACAACTATTATTCCCTCAATGTCGCCCTGCGCCCGACATCAAAGACAACAGATATTGGGACTCTTATATATTATTATTATATAGTAACACTCAAACACTCAAAGTATTGGTGAGAATGAGAACATTAAAATATTGCTCATTACTTAAATAATTATAATTTTAAATAACTCTAGAATACCTCAGTATAAACTTTAATTTATCATACTAATAATGATCGTCAAAAAGAAATTATAAAGATATTATGCCGCTAAAAATAAAACATACAATGCCGACGTGGATATCAACATTTCATGTTTTTTTTTAAGAAATCAAGAATCAATAATATTCGATAGTAAGTATAGATCTTTAATTGTAATGAAAAAGAAACCATCTTCTAAATGAATAAGTGATTTTGATTATCAAAAGACGCCATAATCTTTGGATTATTGCTTTTCAAATGAGATCAACCGACGGATCAGAGAATTAGTATTTCCGAGGGTACCGGATGGGAAGTGGATTGTGACTGCTTTGAGGGTTCGAAGTCGGCGACATTTACATTTAAGTTTTAGATGGGATTTTTCAGGGCTTTGGCTTCCATTAACCCATGAACCGCCGTCGTTATTTCTAGTACATACCTACCTATGGGTACGTCTACGAATAGCCACAATCTGTTGTTTATATTAGTTCTAAAAATAACTGCTAAGTTCTTAGTCATTAAAATTAAAATCAATTTAGGTCCATATTTTTTATTATTCTTATTTTATCTAGGTCATTTTAAGAAAAATAAATATCTTCTAACCCATGATTGGTTTGGTGAAAGAGATATTTTAGAATTAGTTTCGATTGTTAACAATTATTTGTAAAAAAAACATTTTCAGAATAAAAAACGGCCCTACTAATACCGATCGAATCAGAAACTTTTGATGTAGCTGGCATCATAACTTTAACAATTAACTAAAACAATGCTACAATTACAACAAGTCACAAATATCATAATGCTGAAAACTGTAGGTAGATTCTGATTTCACCGTTTTTATAGAAAATTGACTCACTAGCCAATTCCGCAAAACATATATAACTCGCAAATTGCACTGAAATCACAATTCACAATTTAGTCCTGAAGCTTTTGTGACTCAGCCTGAATTTTAGTTGCATTCGAGACACTTGATATTTCAGTTCGTGGTGTAACCTCTTTAGAATGTCATCCAATGTTCATTTGAAAATGTGTGTTTTACATAAACTTGTAGAATACATATAAACCAGAAATCCCAACACAATATAAAATGTTTTATAATGTACTATTATTAGTAAGTAAGAGCGTCGGTGGCTCAGTATTGTGGACTGTCGCCTTCCTACCGGGAGGGCTGAGGTTCAAATCCCGACACGTACCAATGTATTTTCGAATTTTCGAAAATATATGTACGTTATCCGACGCTCTTACGGTGAAGGAAAACATCGTGAGGAAACCTTCATGCATGCCTGCGAAGAGATTCGAAGGTTGTGTGTGAAGTCGTTCAATCCGCACTGGGCCCGCGTGGACGACTAAGGCCTAATCACCCTATACGGGTAGGCTCGTGCCCCTCGGTGGGGACGTTTAATGAGCTGATGATGATGATGATGATGTACTATTATTCGTTTAAAATATGGTCAAAATATATTCATCGATAACACAACTCATTACGAGTAATGAAAGAAACCGTGTCCCACGGCAAGGGTCGCTAGCTAAATAATAATGGCAGAGATTATATAAATTATACACTCAACACCCAAAATTAATAGGTACCTAACGCGAAAATATATTTCTTTTTCAATCTCGTTAACATTTCCTTTATTAAATAAAGTCCTTTCAATGCTTTGGTAAAATTACCGGATATAAGAAACCAAATATCTGTTGTCTCGGGTGACAGGCGCAGGGCAAGGTTGAAGAAAAAATAATGATTACTTAAAAAAATAATGTCGCAGGTGGAGGATGGATGAGGAAAGCGGTGGACCGGGATATCTGGCGAAAAATGGGCTGCAACAGGTTAAAGAGAAGAATTCTTAAAAAAAATCACGACGGAAAATTTTAAAAATCTGATATTATAGAAAAAAAAATCTTTGCCAGACTTATATTTTGGAAAAGTAAAGGATACCTCCGTATATACGACTCACTGGGCATCAATAAATCAACATGTGACGGGGTCTAGTTTGGAAACTGTTCATATGTTCGTAAACAAAGTTCGGATGCGCAAAGAGAGAAATATTCCGTACTCCCCGAAACAAAGAGCCTTGAACGTTTTTCACGGAATCTGCTAACTTCACTAAATATTACCATAGCTAGTAGTAGAATTAAGTACGTAATCATTGATATGAAGAAGTACACAGTTGCATAATAAATAGCTCAAAATATTGTAGAGTTGCCATTACACTACACATATACAGGCTAGAACAAAAATAGCACCCTTATTACTGTATTGGCTAGTATTCATCTCAAAGAAGTCAACCTGAACTGCTCAGCTACTTCTGCGTTTATGAAATATTTCATTGAAAATCGAATATTTATGTAAGTATTAAAAAAGGTTTTTACTGAAAGTTTAGTTGTGTTTTTTTTTGAACTGACTAAAATGAAGCGCTTTTTTGTGTGACGTTAAATGCTGATGATGTGCTGGTTGCATAATGTTATTAAATTTTTAACTTTTAATATATGCCCTGAATACAGATTTATTCTGTGTTCCTACAATAAATGCCGCGACTATACCGTTATGGTTGACTGAACTCAGTGTTTTGTAAAACAACTTCAACTTTAACAATAACTTCTAAAAGGGAATCACATATGCATGTGCTAATACAAGTTGATTTTCATACCCTTGTGCAGTGGGAAATTTCCAGATCTCTTGTAGCATCTCATGCACCGAGCATTCGCTTGCAATCACGAGAGTAAACAATGCAATAACATGCCACCACTCTCGTACCGACGTTAGTGATGGGCGCGCCCGTCGGATATAGACGCCCGAACTATTTCATAATTATGTAGGCTTAATGAGTACTTAGGATTTGTATGTATGTAAATAAATAAAATAAAATAAAAAAAGCTCACGCCTTGATCTCAGAGGGGTAGGCAGAGATGATGGAACGCCACTTTGCGCGGTCCTGACATACTTCCCTAGCTTCATTCACATCCATCAATCTTTTCATACAAGCGGGTTTATTCCTTTTACTTGGGACCCAAGCCTTCTTAAGGACTTGACCAATTTGGTCAAGGTAAGTCCTTCTGAGAGCGTCGGTGGCTCAGTGTTGTGGACTGTCGCCTTCCTACCGGGAGGGCTGAGGTTCAAATCCCGACACGTAAATGTATTTTCGAATTTTCGAAAAATATATGTACGTTATCCGACGCTCTTACGGTGAAGGAAAACATCGTGAGGAAACCTTCATGCACGCCTGCGAAGAGATTCGAAGGTTGTGTGTGAAGTCGTCCAATCCGCACTGGGCCCGCGTGGACGACTAAGGCCTAATCACCCTATATGGGTAGGCTCGTGCCCCTCGGTGGGGACGTTTAATGATCTGATGATGATGATGATGAAGTCCTTCTGGGTCGTCCCCTGCTCGTGTATCCTTCCACATTCGCACAATGAACCTATACTTAATAACGTGTGTGTAAAAGCTTACATCATTGTGTTTTATTGGGCTCATAACAGGTCAAATTGCTGAAACGTCTTTACACAATTAAAATTTATTTCCCTGTAAACTTTGTAATTTTATGCTTTTATTTGATAATTTTCCCATTAAGACCTGCTGATTTTAAGACAGTCAAAACTAATTAAATTCTATATTCGTTATTCATTAACCAAACACATTTCATATTTCATTCAGCTGTAAAACACAATTGAAGACAGATTATACACGTACATTTGTTCCGACATAAAGTAAAAAAATTAAAAGTATAATATAATTAAATTTGGGATTAACTTACCGTAAATTATGAAACAAGGCATTCCAATATAAAATTTGTTGTCACGTTAACTATTCTGGAACGATTTCAGTGATCAATGTAACTGATAAAGTAGCAGCAAAACGACTTGGACGAATTTGAACGGTAACTAGTAACTTGCAATTTATATAAGAAAAATGGTTCCCATACATTCGTAAGGCTGACTAAGGCGCAAAGTTTCAGTAACGACGATAAAAGCAGCCATCAATAAATTTGAACACATGAGTGATTTCGCGGCCGTTGACGTCACAGTTAATTCCTTAGGGAGAGCGTATGCTTCTTTATCTGCGTGGATTCGTCAATCTCACTATATTCCATCCATTATTTTAGCTTTAAGCAAACTGACGGGCAGAAAGGCAGTGCCATTACGAGATACCTTGATTTATCTTTTTTGAATAATACACTGGAGCGTCGGTGGCTCAATGGTGTGGACTGTCGCCTTCCTACCCAGAGGGCTGAGGTTCAATCCCGACACGTACCAATGTGAATTTTCGAAAATATATGTACGTTATCCACCGCTCTTACGGTGAAGGAAAACATCGTGAGGAAACTTCATGCACGCCTGCGAAGAGATTCAAAGGTTGTGTGTGAAGTCGTCCAATCCGCACTGGGCCCGCGTGGACGACTAACACCTAATCACCCTATACGGGTAGGCTCGTGCCCCTCGGTGGGGACGTTTATGGAGCTGATGATGATGAGTAATACACTAGCAGCTGCATAATGATTGAATTACATAAGTGATAGTTTTGATCGTAAAAATTATTAAATTTACCTAAACACCTTTTGATTGTACAAAAGGTGTGTTTAGCTGCTAACTCGATCATAATCAATAAACATTAATAAATGGTGTTCATTATTATATTTACATGTGCTGATTGAGTTTTGAGTGAGATATATACCCTATTTGTCCATATACTCTTTGATAAACTTATAATATATATATTATGTAAAGTGCGTGTATGTAGTAGTCTCTCTTTGAAGGTAGCCACGGAAGACCAGTGTCATGGTGTCTTCATCACCATGGCTTTTGCTGAGTGGTATACCAGTTCCGTGTCTTTAGATTTAAGTTCTTATGTTTAAGGTAATATTGTGTACTGCCACAGAATAAATATTTCTTTCTTACTTACCACTGAACAATACGACTGGGGTGGGTATATTCACTTTGTTGATATGATATCTATTTAAAAATAACTACGAAACGTTGCTTTAGACACAAGGAAGCCTCAAACAAAGCGTGCTAACTTTGTTTCTAATTATAATATACTTACTTTTGTAGTATCCTTTAATAGCAAAAAACGTTATATTTTAAAACATCACCTTTTACCGGCATGTGCCGGGCCGCTTTTTACCAAGCCCCGCAACGCCCTAAGCAGTTCGGGGACGCCCTTAGGCTCGTTGTGTAAATATTAAGGCTGAGAGCCATCTGCGCTCGCCACTTGCCCGGTGAAGCTGTAAAGGCCATCTGCGGCTAACAGCAATAGTCAGTTCGAAAAAAAAAACATCACCATCATCATTACAGCTTAAAATGTCAACTGCTGAACGAAGGCCTCCTTTAATGATTTCCACGCAGACCTGTCCCTATCAGTTGACATCCATCTGCTACCCGCCACCTTAATCAGTTTATCTGTTTATCTAGTTTGAAAACATGTTTATAAAGAAAATATATCAAAATTGATAAGACAGACACATTTACGGGCACCTAGCAGGTCTCCAATGTAACCTTATTCAAACACACATACACTTTTTTTACGCAAGTGACAAAGACTTTAGTATGTACGGATACGAAACCCTAAGTAAGAATGTATATGATACAACACTATCCGTAACAGTATAGTATGTACAAAACGCTGACTTGTATTGAGGGATCTCAGATCCAACGGCGGATCCAGGGGGAGGGTCATGGGGGTCATGACCCCCTGATCTATTTTAAAGTACATACTATACTAACGTACATTAACAAAATACCTTATAAGTTCTTGAATACTACTATGTGACCCCCTCCTGGCGCCTAACCTGGATCCGCCCTTGCTCAGACCGTCGCTTCAGACACAACTTGCAGGGATACCGCACACAAACAAAGCAATCTCGGGCAATTTGTGTTAGGGTGCCCATCTCCAAAAAAAGTATCTCAATTTTATTTCATCACCTTTGTTTATCTATACAAGGCGGAATGTATCCTTTAGTTGACAAACATATTTCTTAGAGAAACATCGACCCAAATATAGATTTAGAATTGTAGTGTATATCTATGCCCAAAACAGATAAGTTCAAGCACACGAATGTTTGTCCTGCCCGGGGATCGAGTATGTACATAGGTATTTTGGTTTAGGATATTGCAAATACCAAGATGCCCTGTCCAGCAACTTAATTTTTCCCCTTTTCAAGAATAAATTTAGCTAATTAAGCTCTAAATGCATTATTGAAACAGAATGGAAAATTAAAATAAATTGAATGCCAAAATTATATAACAAAACTTTAGCTGGCAAAATTAACTTCAAATAAAAGATAAGAGCCAATTAATTAAAAGTTAGGAATTGAGGCTCAATTCGTCAACTGTAATTCAGCAAACTAAAAGAGAAAAGTCCTATCAACCTGACATAGTCAATCGATAAGATCTCATATCTCCAATGTTTGTTTCTCAACAAAACCTTTTACCGATTCCACCATTGCGAGAAACGTCTGCTGAACTTGACTCACCAATTTGTATTCATCGCCCGCAACGCGGCATCGAGTAATCCATGAAATCTTGCGTTCCCCAATTTATTACATTCACTGCTGAAAGTCAGGGTGTTAACCTGACCAGAATATGCTATCCTTTGTTCTTCTTATATTGTTTGTTTGCGTAGAAAAATAGTGTCACTTTGCCATCCTCTATCGCGTATCACGGGGAGTGTTCAAAGGAATTATTCGGAGTCGTTTCAGCATCATCATCAGCCTATAACAGCCTACTGCAGGGCACAGGCCTACGCACACAGCATAGCTATGGAGATATTGGGCCGTAACCCACCATGCGGACCCAATGCTGATTGATGGGGGTTGACGACCATAATTCATTTATTTTCGGAAGACTATCAGCATAAATATTTTAAAAATACTACTTAAGTTCTTCTGAACACCACCGCTTAACATATATTTTTTTATATCAAAGATGTGGTTAACGTCAAAGATGACACAGTCAATTGTACTTTGAGAACAAATAATATTAAGTTAACAAGTAATTGTGTACACTGTTGGTTAACACCAACGACACTACAGCCTAGTGGTCGTTGGTTAACACAAATAAAGAGAAAAAAAAAGTTTCACTACAATGCTTATTAAGTCTCCTCCTATAAATTCGACACATGCAAAAGGAAAGCTCTAAGATTGAAACAAAATGAATCCGCTTTTTGTGAATTGTCTAATTAAAATAACGGTCAGCAAGTAGCCATTTCAGTGTTTGAGTGCTAGAGCAGAATAAGTGTATTTCGAGCGGGAGCCAGTTAAAAGACTCATTGCCTCGCCTTAAATTGTAGCCGGGATCGGCGGCTTAAGATGCTCTCCGAAGCACGGAAACATCTTTATTTTCGGACAATCAGGTGATTTAGTCTGCAATGTATTAACCACACTAACTAGAAAAAAATCGCACGAAGTGTTAATCGGGAATCGAACCCACGACCTCTGGGTCACGCAGCCGAACGCTGTGCACTCCAGGCCATGGAGGCAGTTCATCATCATACATCGAGGCGAAATTTGATATTTGATCCACACCACCTTGATGAATGGAAGACCTCTACCGTACGATTTTGTCAAAACTTTTAACCGAGCATGAAAAAACTGTGGAATTAGTTACCATCTGAAATATTCCCTGAGCGATACGACCATGACCTTCAAGGAAATAGTTTATTCTCATTTAAAAGGCGACAACGCATAGTTTTGCCCTCTAGTATTGTAAAATGTGCGACAGTAATTTAACATCAGATAAGCCGTATGCTCGTTGCCCGCTTTACATAAAAAAATATCTTTACTAGGTGATAGACTCGGTACTGAGTCGTCTAGGTAAGCACTGCCAAATATCGTCTCGTGAAATAGTAATGTTTTGCACTACTGAGTTTTGACACTGTAGCTAGGAAAATTCTAGAATTAAATTAAGTATATTAACAGACAAGTTCTGGAGTGGAGACCGCGTCTTAGCAAGCGTAGCGTAGGACGCCCTCCGGCCCGATGGACCGACGACTTGCGACTGGTCGCTGGTGGTGGCTGGATGAGAAAAGTGGAGGACTGGGATATCTGGCGTAAATGGGGGAGACCCATGTCCAGCAGTGGACTATGATGGTTGTAGAGAGAGCTAGTAAAATTACCGGGTATACACAGCTGACATCTGTTGTCCCTGCTGAAAATAATGTCAGGTAGTTATTAATTTCCATTAACACTACATTTGTCATGGTCAGGCGTATCATTTACCACTAGGCGAGCGAACTGACCGTCCCATTAACCTAACATAAATGATTGTTTCACTATAAAAGTTTCCAGCTGAAGCGTTCGTCATTTTCTTAAGTCATGTGCTGCGAAGTACCAGGGCAGCATAAACGGTAAGAGCGTGTACCCGGGCGGCGCACGCACGCTAACCTGTTGTGCGGGAATATCGACCGGCCTGGGCAGGACGAGATTGCCAGCCGTATTACTACCCCTGGGATAAGGGAAATTGTTGTGGGAATGAAACATTGTTTAATACATACTGGGAGTCATGAAATAACGTATATTTTTGTATTTAATTAGAGCAAATTCTTGTAAGTCTGTTTGGAGCTTACCTTTTGGGATACAAGCCAAACTTAATTGTCACATCGTGCCAACAACAAACTAGGTTTTGGTATGCTATTTTATGTATATATAATGGGCTTGCTCTTAACTACAAGCTATCCTGGTGACGACACGTGATCTAAGATGGAGTGAGCTTGACCAGGAAAAGCCTATTCACTCATTTTTAAATGCCACAGGGTCATATGGCCGTTAACACAGATGCAGGCAGAAATAACTACATTATATATTAACTTGCAGTACGCATAATGAAAGTAGACATGAAACGTTTGGTGAATACAGGAATAACAAACGGATGAAATTTTGAAAGCCTTGATGGGCTTTAGTNGTCTCGAGGTTGTGCAGGAGTATATCTACCTGGGCCAAACATCCAAGCTTGGCCGGCATAACTTCGAGAAGGAGCTGTAGGAGGGTTCAGTTGGGCTGGGCGGCATTCGGTAAGCTACGTCATGTCTTAACGTCAACTATTCCGCAATGCTTAAAGACGAAAGTCTTTGAGCAATGCGTCCTACCCGTGCTAACATACGCAGCTGAGACATGGACACTGACTGCGGGATTGGTTCACAAGTTCAAAGTCACCAACGCGCAATGGAGCGAGCTATGGCTTGGAGTCTCTCTTGGGGATAAGATAGAAATGATTTAATCCGCAAGAGAACTAAAGTTACCGACATAGCCCGCCGGATCAGCAAGTTGAAAGTGGCAAAGGGCTGGTCACGTATGTCGTGAGACCGATGGGCCGTTGGAGCAGACGAGTTCTGGAGTGGAGACCGGCTTGGCAAAGCGTAGCGTAGGACGCCTCCGGCCCGATGGACCGACGACTTGCGGAAGGTCGCTGGTGGGAGCTGGATGAGAAAAGCGGAGGACCGGGATATCTGGCGCAAAATGGGGAGACCTATGTCCAGCAGTGGACTGGCGATAGGTTGAAGAGAGAGAGAAGCCGTATGCCTCGTTGCCCGCTTTACATAAAAAAATATCTTTACTAGGTGATGGACTCGGTACTGAGTCGTCTAGGTAAGCACTGCCAAATATCGTCCTCGTGAAAATAGTAATGTTTTGCACTACTGAGTTTTGACACTGTAGCTAGGAAAATTCTAGAATTAAATTAAGTATATTAACAGACAAGTTCTGAGTGGGAGACCGCGGTCTTAGCAAGCGTAGCGTAGGACGCCTCCGGCCCGATGGACCGACGACTTGCGACTGGTCGCTGGTGGTGGCTGGATGAGAAAGTGGAGGACTGGATATCTGGTGTAAATAAAAATAATAATAAAAAAATTATTGCTTCTCAAGTCACAAATTTCAATATGTGGTCTTATTAGCTACTTACAATACACATTTATTTTTGTACCTTATTTGTGAAGCAATTGGATGTGGCTCAGCTAATGTTGATAAATAAGGTACTAGTACCTATTTACAACGCTGGTTTTTCAGCCAATCCACGTGTCTTCAGTGTTACACGAGGTTAGTGATATGAGGGCCAACTACATTAATGGTATTATCATGACAATGGACAGTGAGTGATGTAGAAACTAAATTGTAGCTTGATAATAATTTTGAAAAATAGGTTGTATTAAGTTAGAATTAGGTTGTATTAAATGGGGAGACCTGTCCAGCAGTGGACTATGATGGTTGTAGAGAGAGCTAGTAAAATTACCGGGTATATGATAGCTGACATCTGTTGTCCCTGCTGAAATAATGTCAGGTAGTTATTAATTTTATTAACACTACATTTGTCATGGTCAGCGTATCATTTACCCACTAGGCGAGCGAACTGACCGTCCCATTAACCTAACATAAATGATTGTTTCACTATAAAAGTTTCCAGCTGAAGCGTTCGTCATTTCTTAAGTTATGTGCTGCGAAGTACCAGGGCAGCATATAACGTAAGAACGTGTACCCGGGCGGCGCACGCACGCTAACCTGTTGTGCGGGAATATCGACCGGCCTGGGCAGGACGAGATTGCCAGCCGTATTACTACCCCTGGGATAAGGAAATTGTTGTGAATGAAACATTGTTTAATACATACTGGGAGTCATGAAATAACGTATAATTTTTGTATTATTAGAGCAAATTCTTGTAAGTCTGTTTGGAGCTTACCTTTTGGGATACAAGCCAAACTTTAATTGTCACATCGTGCAACAACAAACTAGGTTTTGGTATGCATTTTATGTATAATAATGGGCTTGCTCTTAACTACAAGCTATTCCTGGTGACGACCGAGAAGATGGATGGCTGACCAGGAAAGCCTATTCACTCATTTTTAAATGCCACAGGGTCATATGGCGTTAACACAGATGCAGGCAGAAATAACTGCATTATATATTAACTTGCAGTACGCATAATGAAAGTAGACATGAAACGTTTGGTGAATACAGGGAATAACAAACGGATGAAATTTTGAAAGCCTTGATGGGCTTTAGCGAAAGGGAGACAGGTCTCGACGAAGTTCATGGGCACAAATCTTTTTACTACCTGGGGATCGAACCTAAGGGTTCCTTAGTGTAGTAGCCGACGTCTCAACCGTGACACATTAGGGGTCATCATTACACCATAAGCATTGAAATTACTTGGCGGTGTGACTTTTTCATTTATGTCTCAAGTTAGCAACTGTACAGTGGTTTCTTCTTTTGGGTCACTAATGTTTTTATGCCAATTAGGTTTAATGTTAAATATGGTTTGAAAATAATTTTATAAAAAGGCAACCTCATCCAGGGTAACATTGTGGGAATAGCAACACCGTGTCGGGCGCGGCAGTCTAGTCATTACCGCGGCGTGGGTATTTCGCGTCTTGTGTTGTGTAGTGCGCGATGTCGCCGGCAACAAGCTGGCTGCAGTGAAACTAAAAAAACAGGTATGCAACCTTTCTTGAATGGATTTTCATTTTTTTTTAATCTGAGCAATTGATTGGTTTTTGAATCTGTGCTGTGAGTCCAAAGCTATGAATTGAAAACAAAGAAAAAAAATACGTACCATTTTCAAATTCGATTGGCTTGTGTTGCGCTGTTATGAGTTTTTGTTGACGCTTTTGTGTTTTTAATGTGAACTGTTTCATTAAAAGGTTAATTAATTGAAACAAAAACCATTGGTAAAATATATTGGTTGAAAGGCAATATTGTTTTGTTTAATAATGTAATATTCTGTGTTTATTAATCAATAAATTAGTTTTCATTAATATGAATAAGTACTTGAAACTTTTTGGATTAAATATAATATGTCACCAATATTGCGTATTTCATCCCTTGTGAGGAACAGTGATTTTGCGTCATAACATTTACGACAGTAATTACTAATTAATTATTTAAACTGAAGAGGCG
This sequence comes from Leucinodes orbonalis, assembly GCA_019425675.1. Classification (NCBI taxonomy): domain Eukaryota; kingdom Metazoa; phylum Arthropoda; class Insecta; order Lepidoptera; family Crambidae; genus Leucinodes; species Leucinodes orbonalis. The sequence continues at coordinate 53,388 of PQWD01004864.1, read as the reverse complement.
CGTTATTGAATCGAATTCCAGGAATTGGAGTTTAAATTAAACTGGAGGCAATTTAATTTGAACGGATTATTCAAACATTTGCTGAGTCATGTTCGTCTAGTACTTTTATTGATTGTGTAATCAAGAATTTACTATAACGCTACTAGTTAAATGGATTGCATTCAATTTATATCTGTTTCAAAGTTTATTTTAAATAAAAACCACGTCTACCCCCCGTGTTTTGCGGCACTTAAATCCACCAGACGATCAATGTTTGTTATTGCGCAGAACCGGCCGCACCAACACGTTTTGTTTTCAGTACGAATTACATTGCATTCTTTATTCTTTTCGTGCAAGTTACCAAGGAGGTGCCACGTTTTACATTTTACGACGGATTACGGCCAAGGTACCGATTTCGTTTTATTATCTGTAGCATATTTACAATGACGTACCAGTAGCTTTGTGCAGTTATTATGTTCTAAATTTAAAATTTTAAAAATGAATTTGTTTAAGACATGTTTAGGCCTTTTAACAAGAACAAATTATTCTTAACTCAAATTTTTGTTCATTTTATTTTATGAATACAGAAACAAAACGAGGATTATTAAATACATTTCAGTGGCGGTTAACATATTCAACGAATAAGTTCTTTGTTTATTTATAAAATAATGTATGCAGCATTTGTAAGTGCCCCATTTAATTCAAACGTTTCGTGCTTTAAGTTTACTGATACACGGCCATATTGGATTATACAGGCGTTATCTAAAGTGGATAAGATCGGTGCGCGCTCGCCTTATCTATGATAAGGTGAAAGGTCACGGCGTAGCTTGCTTGTTTTCATCAACCCGGTTTGAAAGATTATTAGGAAAGTGAATACATGAATTACATGCATCGCCCCCATTGTATTTAAAGCTTTTTAAAGGTAGTTATTTTAATTTTCAATTATTCTTACCTTTACGTTATCTAATCTACGAGTATTATCTTTGTATAAGGTCATGAATAGGTGAAGCAGACTTTATATATATTAATTAACAGAGCGTCGGTGGCTCAGTGATGTGGACTGTCGCCTTCCTACCGGGAGGGCTGAGGTTCAAATCCCGACACGTACCAATGTGTTTTCGAATTTTCGAAAATATATGTACGTTATCCGACGCTCTTACGGTGAAGGAAAACATCGTGAGGAAACCTGCGCACGCCTGCGAAAAAAGGTTGTGCGTGAAGTCGTCCAACCCGCACTGGGCCCGTTTGGACGACTAAGGCATAATCACCTTATACGGGTAGGCTCGTGCCCCTCGGTGGGGACGTTTAATGAGCTGATGATGATGATGAATTAAATTGGCCGAGTATTCATTAATTTTAACTAAGGCATTCGTTAGTTTATCGTATATGATAAACACCTATATAGGTATTTAATAACATTTAACAAATTAAATAACATATTTAATTACACAAGTAACATATTTTATTACAAATATGTTACTACAGGCGCCTGAGCCTCCTATGGTCAACACATGAGCCGGGACCACAACATCCGAATATACAATTAGACTGGACAAGCTGCCATGTTTATTGCACAATTGCACAGGATGGCATTTTGGGAATAAAACGGTAATTTCTTCTAATATTCGTTGCGTCTTGCTCGTCTCACAGAGCGTAAACTGGCAGCCAGTGTATGCTCGTTGAGCTTACATTTGTCGCACTTTAAACGCGGCTTGCCCATCTCCTGTATTGGGAAATCTGTGCCGGGACCTCATAAGTGTTTTTGCATTGATCTAAATAAATATATCATACTAAGAAATTAGATAGATAAATCTTATTTTTATTTATAATACTTAGTCCTAGGTATTTACGATGTTCATTGAAGACTATAGACAGCTTATATTTGTAATTTTTTTGGTTTGATTGACTACGTCATGCTTTCAAATTATGTAGACATTTCACATATTGTGGAGTGGAAAAATCGCACAAATTCAGTTTCATCATGCGGTCTCCCGCGGGATTTGAACCCACGACCACGGATCAACGATCAATGCATGCAACGATCTAAACTCAACTTAGAGCACAAGAACACGGCCAGTATACAGTAGCCAGGTGTTAAATATGAAGAGCCATCGCATATACTGATACAGGGTGAAATCGATATCATTGGCAATTTAAAAAATAAAAGGACCTATTCGTAATATCATCATCATCATTATCAGCTCATTAAACGTCCCCACCGAGGGGCACGAGCCTACCCGTATAGGGTGATTAGGCCTTAGTCGTCCACGCAGGCCCAGTGCGGATTGGACGACTTCACACACAACCTTCGAATCTCATCGCAGGCTTGCATGAAGGTTTCCTCACGATGTTTTCCTTCACCGTAAGAGCGTCGGATAACTTACATATATTTTCGAAAATTCGAAAATACATTGGTACGTGTCGAGATTTGAACCTCAGCCCTCGCGGTAGGAAGGCGGCAGTCCACACCATTGAGCCAGCGACGATATAAAGTACCTAAATCTCCCAAATATGAGGCAAATAAATCTATAATTGGCAACTTTTTAAAATAAAACCTACTCGAGATATTAAGTACATCCTCCAAATATAAGGAAAATCTTTTGATAATTGGCATTTTTAAAATTAAAACCTTCTCGTGATTAAAGTACATCTCCCAAATATGAGGCAAATATATTTATACAAAAATCAAATATTTTAAACCCTAAAAATCATGTGAAACACTGAGACACACAAGTAATTGATCAATAAAACATTACAATAAAAAAAAATGTTGATTTACAAATAATTTTCAATGAAATATGGGGGAAAGGCGGATTCGCGGCGCGCGGTGGGGCAGTATAGTGTGGCCCCAAAGCTGGATAAAGGAGTACGAGCTATAATAAATTATCGAATTGCTAAATGCAATGCAAAAAAATATTTATTCATCATTTAAGTATGTTGTTAAACTTTTATACGAATCTACATGGTATTTTGTTCCCATAAACATAACATAATATGAGTACTGTAATAGATCGCATGATTCAAAATCCACCCTTTATTCTTCCCTATATGTTTTTTATACAAAAAGTAGTTAACAAATTATCTTATATTCCTAGGTATTTTGCAATGTGACAAATTCGACAATCGACGCAAATACAACACTAATATTCGTATCTAGATTACTGTGTGAAAAATCTGTGCCCTTCAAAATGGGAAAGTGACTCATATAGGCCTTATCAGGTCGTCCAGGCGTGAAAATCATGTTGAACAAGCCTTATCACTTATCATCTAGTATCTGTTTAGCTATAATAGTCATATCGCATTGATACATATCACTGTAAGCTACAAGCTACTAGATATAAGCACGTGATAATAAAATAGAGTATCAGGAGGGAATCCCTGCTTGTATATGATAGTAGAACAAAAGTATTTTAAATGTTTCTTATTGTATTTAATATATTTTTGACGTTACGAAGATTTTTTTGTGCTAAGACTTTGACTTTAAAAAGGATCCAATGTTTCTAAAATAAATAATAAATAAATATTTTTCGTCGTTTGGTTCAAAATTCCACAAAGAAGGCATTTTTCGCAATAGTAATTGGCTGCTGGTCTAATAATTCTTAAGTCTTCAAGAGATTAGGCGATTTAGCCTACAATGTCCTATTCAAACTGGAAAAAAAGTTCCTTTTTTACTATGCAATTTCCTCGCGTGACTTGAACCCACGACCCCCGGATCACCCCATTAACTGTTGACCACGCAGGCAGTTACCACTATGTTCCTGCAGATTCTCTCTCTTCAACATGTTGCAGTCCACAGCTGGACGTAGGTCTTCCTCATCATGCGCCAGATATGCCGGTCTTCCGCTTTCCTCAACCAGCCTCCACCAGCCACCTATCGTAAGTCATCGGCCCATCAGTCCGAGCGTCCTTCGCTACCCTTGCCAAGACGCGGTCTCAATTCCAGAACTCGTCTGCTCCAACGGCCATCGGTTCTGCGACATACGTGACCGGCTCACTGCCTCTTCTATTAGCCATAGTTTAATTAATAAAAAAGAGATATTTTGCTAACGAGTGATGAAATTGATCTGACCTAAAAAGCGCTAACGCGATTAAACCAGTAATCGGTACTTATGTCACTTGATTACCTACTCCATTACTTATTAAACAATCAATAATTCCCAGCCAATTCTAAATCTAATTCTTTGTTTTATTCACTTATGTAAAAATCTTGATTGAATGGAAACTACTTTAAAACATAAATATACATACAAAAAACTTTTTCGGTGATAGGAAACAGTGATGCTTAATTATTGATGGATTATAACAAATATTTTTTGAAAAACGTAGATTATTTTTCTGTAAAAAAATATTGACAAAAACTGTCTTCTAAGAGATACCCCTGACAAATTCAGAATTAATAATAATAATAATTCATTTATTTGCTTGTTGGAATATGGTACATAATAGGTTGATAACAGTAATGTTTCCTACATATTCTATCGAATTTCGATGTGCAAATTTTCATAGGTAGATTATTAAAGTTATACATTATAAACATACTAAACGAATATATCATCATTCATTATGCAAATTACATTTTACAGGTCAAATTTATGCTATGAGGTTATAGAGTAGATATGTCAAAATTTATAACTTACAGGTAGTCACAACATACAGATTATTAATATACAAGTCGGAATTATTATTACATGTTCAGTTTATAAGACATTTTAATAACAGAATAAATATTTGTCAAGGTTAATTAATTAGTTACATATAGTTTTAAAAATATGTCAAAATTTGTCATTAAAGTATTCAGTTACGGAATAATATTCATGTTTTTTAAATGTGAATGCGTCTGGTACTCTATCTAATATTATATTAATAGGGATGAATAGGGAAAAACAAAATTCTAGAAAGAAGCCTGGCTTAGACTGAACTTTAAAGGTCACAGACAAGCGCCAGCTTAGCGGTGAAGTTTAAGTGTGCGTAGACACGTCAATTCGTAGAAGCCTTGTACTTTAATGCCTCATATTTTCGTCAACATGCAAACACTAGGTTCATTTAATAATGTATATTACTTGCTATCCAATCGATGACTTGCGAAAGGTTGTACGGAGGCTAGATGAGAAGAGTGGAGGACCGGGATATCTTGCAAAGATGGGGGAGACCTGGGTCATGCAGAGGACTGCAACAGGTCAAAGACAGGATATGCAGGTATCCAAAAATTAATGATTCACCGATAATGAGTTATAAGACTAGGTGGACCAGATATCGTTCTGTAAAATAGGAGTGTTTTACACTTCTGTGTTTCGGGTTGAAAGCACTGTAGCTTTTAGAATTCTCAACAAACATCTCTTGTTTAAAGTGACGGGCGCAGGGTAATAATGAAGAAATTAATGAGTACCTACTGTTATTAGGTAATTTAAACACTGCGTCTGTCATGGTCAGGCGTATCACTTACTACCAGGTAAGCGAGATTGACCGTCATGTCAAAAAAAAAGTGTAGATATGATTAGTAAATTTTGTCGCGGATAAGTTGTAACATTTTTTTATCAACTAAATATTATGATGATGATGAGAGCGTCGGTGGTTCAGTGGTGTGGACTGTCGCCTTCCTACCGGGAGGGCTGAGGTTCAAATCCCGACACGTACCAATGTGTTTTCGAATTTTCGAAAATATATGTACGTTATCCGACGCTCTTACGGTGAAGGAAAACATCGTGAGGAAACCTGCGCACGCCTGCGAAAAAAGGTTGTGCGTGAAGTCGTCCAACCCGCACTGGGCCCGTTTGGACGACTAAGGCATAATCACCTTATACGGGTAGGCTCGTGCCCCTCGGTGGGGACGTTTAATGAGCTGATGATGATGATTCTTGTAAACAGCAATCCAGTCCATAAACATAGCGACCGAGCTCTCAGTCACAATTTTAAATAAACAAACCGTGTTAGAAACTAACATAAGCGCCGTTTTATGATAAATAAAATTTTATTTAATAATATTTAGACAAAACTTTGATCTTTCTTGATGTCAATGTGCCATTCAAAGTTTATGAAACAAATGAGTTGTATATGCATGTTTGATATACTTTCTTTTTAGTCTTTTTGACAGTTATTTTTAATTATCAAGCAACAAAGAAAACATCAAAACGTTCACTATGTATTTTACTGTATGTTTAATCTCGTACGTATTTACGTATTTACTCGTACGTGTTTACAAGAATAACTGTGTTAAAACATTTTTTTTTCATATAAACAAGTATAATTTTAACTAGAATAAAGCCATTATCACTTCTTTATTATTATAATTGCCCAAAATTATGTTGTGGTACAAACATAAATTACTTCTACATTAGTCTGTTTCCTGCTGCATTGTCTATGTTCCTATTTACACAGTTAAATTCATATTTTCAATTATTTGAAGCGAATCATGGCAGTAACAGTAACTAACTATTAAATTTTCACTTATTGCTTCTGTAATACTCATGCTTATGAACCAATAACATGGAATTGAAATACTAGGTTTTCTGGAAAGGAATGTTAATATCGACTTTAAAATATTATACTTTAACTTATACCCTGTTGCCTCACACAACACAAATAATAATAAAATATTCAAAAATAGATAAGACTGTATTATTAAATAAATCACCATTGCTGCTAATTAACCTCGAACTCGGCATTCCCACTTTTAATCTTTCGCTGTATAAAATCAATATAAAGAACCTAAATAACATACAAAATTCCGACCTCTAGTCATCAAACTGAGGAAGCAAGAAAGAGGGTAATGTAGTATAAAAAAATCGTAGCACTCCATTTTTATAGCGATGTCTCCTCGTAGCATATTCGTAGCGACCCAACGCTCGTAGCAGAGTCTGCGAACTGTGGCTACGACGTAACAATACGACCCTATCACGATCGCATCGACGCGCGGCCGAAATAGCTAAAACAATACACTGTACAAATCGACAACCGAGATTCCGTCCCTGCCGGCGGGGGCCATCGTCGGATGTCCCTGTAGGTACGCACAGTCCCTATTCGCGTAACAGGCGTGTGCCGGGCTGCTCCTCTCCCCAAACATATGTAAGGCTACCAAACCCCCCCTCCGCAACGCCCTAAGCCGAGATTCGAGTCCCGTTCGGGAACGCCCTTAGGCTCGTTGTGTAAATTTTGAGGTTGAGAGCCATCTGCGCTCGCCAATTGCCCGGTGAAGCTGTAAAGGCCATCTGCAGCAGCAGTAGTAGTCAGTTAGAAAAAAAAAACGACGTAAGATAGTTGCTAATATTAATGTCAAATGGTAATTACGTGTCGTTAACATGAAACCTTGTTCGGAGTTAGGAGCAAGTTTGAACAGTAACTGTCAGTTAAGTCCGTGACATGGGGTCCCGTAGGATAACGTGACTTAAATACATACATCCTGTATTTTTCACATTCAAGGAATTATTAGAGGATTAGTAACTCGTATGTTATTATTGATTAAATTATGATTTTACAAACAATTTATTTTACATTTTCTGTCTATTAGCATTGAAGCATTAAAATTAAATTATAAAACAAAACAACTGGACTACGAAATTATCTATAATCAGACTCAAACTTGACGACCCGTTCGATGTAATGGTCGAGACGTCGGCTACTACACCAAGGGTTCCAGGTTCGACCTCCGGGCATTACAAACATTTGTGTACATTAGGGATGTTGCGGATGCTGTTTTTTCACATCCGCGGATGTGAATGCGGATGCGGATTTTTGAAGGCTGACATCCGCGGATGCGAATGCGGATGCGGAGTTTAGAAGGCTGACATCCACGGATGCGAATGTTCAAGATATTATTTAAATAAAATCTATTAATGAAGAATTAAAACAATGATAACTTAATTATTTACATTTTTTTTGTAATCAGATCAACATAAGTACTGATTTTTTAAATTAAACACCTATTGTTGCTCCTGATAACTACTACAACTAATCGCTCCCATTGGTCATTGGCACGTGCGACCGGCTCGCGGGCTCGCACAATTTCTTTCTTGTAGCTACTTGCATGATATTCACATCCGCATGAACATCCGCACTAATTAATGCGGATGCGGATGCAGATGCAGATGTCTAAATCTAAGCGGAAGTTCCGCATTTGCGGATGCGGATGCGAATGTTCGCAACAACCCTAGTGTACATGAACATGTCTATTACAATGTTCTAGATGTTTCTATGTATAAACTGTATGTATTTAGGAAAAAATCTCTATTTAAGTATGTTTATCAGTTGTTTAGTATGCTAAATGCTTGTAGCATGCAATATGGGGCTAGATGGCGCTGTAAGTGTCAGTGGATATTTAATTACTATTATAACACAACTTAGAACACAATGTAAAGCCTAACACTGTTTATATAACTCTTATTTTGTCAGTTGTTACCAAGGCGCACAGAAAAGTCATGTCATTAATCACAGGTTATAGGGCACGTGGAAATTTGTTCCCAAAAAAGTAATAATTACATAGCCTTACCATACAAGCAATACACCAAATGCTTGATGAAAATTACCGACAAACTTACTAATTGGGTAGAATAGTCTAAGTATGCAGATACGAAACTTTAATAAAACGAAAGTCCTGGTAATACTTACTTCAAAGAAAAAATATTAATATTTTTTAAGTAAACGGAACAAACATAAAAATTGGTATTACACTCACCCCAATTTTATTTCTGTTTAGATTCATTCATTATTCGCGTTACTGGTCGGGTCGCTTTTCATATCAAACACACGAGTGTACTAGGTTGCCCGATTCCCTAGTTACGACGTTAACCAAGCACTAGTCTACGGGCGAGTTTAACTCGTTACTGTTTTTAATTAGCGATATTTTGTGCCAAACAAACAACAGCCTTAAGCTTTCATAAAGTTAAGCGACTGTTCGTTTCCGTTTCGTTATTTCGTGATTCCTTTTTATGTGTTTTAATTTAAGCTTGCATTATTTTAACGTGGATTTACGGACCTATTTTAAAAGTCATAAAACGTAACAGCGAATGGTTTGGTTTAATTATTTCTTGAAATTATAATAATTTGAAATAACATCACGTTTTTGTAGCTACTTAAAGAGTAACTGATGGACAGCAATATTAACACTGATTTAGTGGGAAAACGTGTGTTAATTACTGTTATTAACAACTACCGTACTCTTACGTTTTATCTTATCGTAGTCCACAGCTGGATATACATTCCAACAACAACGATCACCAAACAACAAATCAGGAAAACATTTAATTGCAGTCTACTTGTTAATAAACTTAATTGATATATAAATAACTGAGCGTCGGTGGCTCAATGGTGTGGACTGTTGCCCTCCTACCGGGAGGGCTGAGGTTTAAATCCCGACTCGTACCAATGTATTTTCGAAATAAAAAGTACGTTATCGACGCTCTTGCGGTGAAGGAAAACATCGTGAGGAAACCTTCATGCACACCTACGAAGAGATTCTAAGGTGTGTGTGAAATCGTCCAATCCGCACTGGGCCCGCGTGGACGACTAAGGCCTAATCACCCTATACGGGTAGGCTCGTGCTCCTCGGTGGGGACGTTTAATGAGCTGAGGATGATGAAATAACTGATGTCACACATAATGAAAAAAAAATTGAAGTCTTAATCATCATTAAGCAAATAAATACAAAAAAAATTTATGATTTTTATGTTTCTTTTAGTACAGGTATAAGTAAAATTATATATTTATGTAACTTACAAAAAAGCTCGTTTCAAATGAATCAATAATATAATATTTCACCTACTCAACATTAAAACTCAAAAAGACTTCTCAAGACAAGCTTTCGAATAAATATTAAAATATAAATTCCCATTCGAGTATGGGATCGTAAAAAGTTGTTTTTATACAAATAAGAATTTCCGAAGCTCATACTCGTAGGTAATTCGTGTCATATTTTTACTGTTGCTCATTAAAATCTCTGAGAGCTCAGTTCGTTTGGTCCGGGTAAATATTTGTATAACACGGCGCAATTGCTTTTAATCTTTCGGTGTCAAAACATCGGGGCGTAATGTAGCGAATGGGTTTTAATAGCAATGTTAAGTCGGCCATTTTGTTTTTCGTATTCCTGAAATCCTCAATTAATGTTTCAAAGGAATGACTTTCAAACATTGATTGACATGAACACTAGTTCAAACCGGGTCCAGTGCGCACTCTTAATCATCATCAGCTCATTTCATATCCCCACCGAGGGGCACGAGTTTATCCGTAAAGGGATGTATAGCCCTTAGTCGTTCATGCGGGCCCAGTGTGGTTTGGTCGATTTCACGGCCGACCTTTGAATGACTTCGCAGGTTTTCTCACGATGTTTTCCTTCACCGTAAGAGCGTCGGATAAACGTACATATTTTCTGAAAATACATTGGTACGTAAGAGCGTCGGTGGCTCAATGGTGTGGACTGTCGTCCTCCTACCGGGAGGGCTGAGGTTCAAATCCCGCCACGTACCAATGTGATTTCGAATTTTCAAAAAATATATGTACGTTATCCGACGCTCTTACGGTGAAGGAAAACATCGTGAGGAAACCTGCGCACGCCTGCGAAAAAAGGTTGTGCGTGAAGTCGTCCAACCCGCACTGGGCCCGTTTGGACGACTAAGGCATAATCACCTTATACGGGTAGGCTCGTGCCCCTCGGTGGGGACGTTTAATGAGCTGATGATGATGACATTGGTACGTGGCGGGATTTTAACCTGCGTCCTCCCAATTGGTAGGCAACAGTTCACACCATTGAGCCAATGAAGCCGAATGCATAATATTCTTAAATTATCAGGACATTAAATATCTTATTTTTCTCATAAAATATCTCTTCAAAAGCAATAAAATTGACATCATCGAAACCCTAAATGATTTCCATTCATCAGTGTTTATTACATTCAGTAATATTGGTTCACTGCAAAGTATGTTAAGGGGGCGAATTAATTGCCGAATAAATCATAATTGACGTTAATTATTTTGCGAATGATGGGTAAATAACGAACTGATAGCATTGCAGATTCCATTTTCCATATATTCAACATAGTTGAACCGGGTATCAAGATTTGTATACATACATTTGGTCGATCCATTTAGTGTAGACATGGTCTAGACATCGGCTACTTCCGGCTACCCCGGGCAGTACATTTGTGTGCATGGACATGTCTATTTGTATTGGTCTGTGTGTTTCTATGTATAATATGTATGTATTTACAAAAAAAGTATATAAGTATGTTTATCAGTTGTTTAGTACCCATTATACAGGTTTCACGCTTAACTTGGGGCTAGATGGCGCTGTGTGAATGTCAGTGGATATTTATTTATTTATTTACAAAAAAAATATCTAAGTATGTTTATCCGTTGTTTAGTACCCATAATACAAGTTTCACGCTTTACTTGGGACAAGGTGGCGCTGTGTGAGTGTCAAGTTATTTGAATTTACCCGCCTCCCTGGTCTTGTGGGCACGAAGTGGCTTATACCGATGCGTGACCGAGAGGAAAACGTCACTTTGTTCGATTTTTCTCAGTTTGATTGGGATATTGCAGGCTTGAATTACCTGATTGTCTGAAAAGAAAGATGATGCAGTGTAGTCGCCGACTTCACGCACAACCTGTGAGTCTCTTCGCAGGCGTGCGCAGGTTTCCTCACGATGTTTTCCTTCACCGTAAGAGCGTCGGATAACGTACATATATTTGAACGTGAAGTCGTCCAACCTGCACTGGGACCGGTGAACGACTAAGGCCTAATCACCCTATACGGGTGGGCTCATGCCCCTTGGTGGGGACGCTGATAAAGGCGTCTGAAATAATTTTCTATTGTCTTGATTGGGGCGTTCAAAGGGTTAACAGCTTGTAAAATACTAGTTAGGGCTTCCTACGTGTTTAAAAGTGTTTGTCTGAAGTGGGGTTCGAACCCATGACAACTACCTAAGGCAGTGTACCAATGCGCCTCTGGACCGTGCTCCCTGTGGCGCACATTCATGTCTAAATTAATTTCGTTTTATATACGAAACACCCAGACTAATACAAACGTATTTGTTCATCGACACATTTTTTTTACAAAATGGGTGATAAGTTTGGATTCCTTGGTCTTGTAGACGACATTTCAACCATACACCACGGTTGTCATTAAAATTTAACATATCTATCTAATTGCTTGTTAAAAACTAATCACTTGAGATATCAAAACGTGACATCTAAATTGGATCATTACAGCTCATTCGAATTGATACAAATGGTAATTGATGTATTGGTCATAAATAAATATGTCACGATGTACAAACAAACGCTTCCCGGTCGATTTAGCCGCGGTCTTAATTCAGGTCGATGCCTTCCGTGTTATTCGGCCCATATTGGAGATCGGGCTATTCATAAAGCGATCGGAAAGTAATCTGGTTCAAGATAGCCCCCTTTCGCCACTCGACATTCGTTTGTTCATATTTGAGGAAGGCTATAGATTTCTTGGTGTGATATGAAAGATTTCTTGTCAAAGATATTCTTCTTTTGAAATGGAAAAACTTTTATCGGTAGAGACTTCGGTTCTCGATTCTATTTTGGTCATATTTTGAACTAGCTGTTCCCACGCGGTATCGTCTGCGTTATCAGATTATATTCTCCCACAGTGTAACATTAGTTTAATTTCCAAAAAGCAAAAAGGTTTTTTTAAAACAAAAGTAGCCTATGTTTTTTTCTTATGACATCAACTAACTGCCAAAAAAAGGCTCGTCCAAATCCATCTAGCCGTTTCAGAGATTACCCGGAACAAACAGACAGACAGACAAAAAATTTAAAAAAATGGAATATCGTATCTAAAATTATATGCACGAAGACAAGTTATTTCACTATTACAAACAGACACTACAATTTGATTTATAAGTGTGATGAGTTATTCTTGACGCGAAAATTGGAAATTTGTTTGTTTGAAGACAAAAAGATCACAAAATCATAATCAGCGTTTTGCTGACGGAATGATGACCAAGTTTGGATCTTATATGGTAGTCGTTAACACTCGCAAATCCGCATTGGGCCCGCGTGGAGGGTTAAGGCCCGATCTCCCCATAGCTATGCTATGCGGGAAGGCCTATGCACTTCAGTTGGGCGTTATAGGCTGATGATAATGATAAAAATCAAAACCTATTAACTAAATATTCCTGCATTCCGTCGCCTGCAGTGTATTAGTCCATGTACACAATCAGTGTTTGTGTTTGCAAACATAAAGCTCATGATTGCCCGCTGAATCACAGTACAAGTGTTTGTTTGTAGACTCGATACCGCAGCGCGTGGTTACTGTTCGCTTCATACAGATCAAGTGCCGCCCAATGGGTGGGGGTTTGTGAACGAAGAAAGTATTCAAGAACTATATATTATATAGGCATTATGTACTATTTAGCAGCATTACTTGACGATCAATTGGGTGTTATGGTTGAAACGTCGGTTATTACACCAAGGGTTCGTGTTTCAATCCCCGGGCAGTACAAACTTTTTTGTTCATGAACATGTCTGTTTGTACTGGTCTGGGAGTTATCTATGTAAAATGTGTTATATGAATAGCGGGACCGCCTGATACAAGTATATACGTATACTTAATAGGCGTCTCAATGACTTAACAGCAAAATTAATCATTGTGAATGTAAATAAAAAAAAATCATTTTATATTACAAAAAGTAAATAAGTATGTTTATCCGATGTTTAGTGTCCATAGACTTATATTTAGTTTGGGGATAGATGGTGCTGTGTGATTGTCAGTGGTCCCTAGTAAGTATATTCTTTACAAATATTTACGTCCCCTCAGCGAGAGATCTTCAGCTCACGTCATGACGTCGTCACTTCATCACAGCATTTTAGATCATGGTCAGTGTGCCAATCATCGGTATACAGCATCCGATCTATTGCAACAAAAGTTTACTCAAAACGCTTCAATGTCTGTTTTTAATCAGGTCTTAGTCGATAGTGAACGAGAACAATAGTGACTGACATGAGGATGTCTTGTTTATATCAACGGTTGATCGTTGAATCCGCGACTATTTCATCTAAAAATGTGTAATAAAAATTTGTGTTTGTATCTAAAACTGTTCATACAATTTGTGTTTTGGTCTAAAACTTTGGTTTCGTGACTTTATCCTAGGCATATAAAGAAATGACCCGGTCATGGTAATAGACAAAATTTCAAAAATTGTTTATAATGGTGTTCTGTATGAATATACAGTACACCAATATAAATATTTTTTTAATATATACATATATATGCATGAAGAAAAAAATGAACCTGGTGGATTTTCTCACCTGATGTTACCTGGTACGCCTGAAAATGACAGCGCAATATTGATGTAAACCAATAACTGTATAAAATAATTAATATCTGTCAAAACGGCCCTGCGCCCGTCGCCCGAGACGTCATCTTATATACCCGGTAATTTAAGCTGTTATTTTCTTGCTTTGACTAAGCTTTTGCATTGGTAACCAAGTTTAAGGGCTAAAACCTTTTATTGTTATCTCCGAAGATTTCTGTACCTTTTTAAAAGGAACAATGTAATAAACAAATAGTCGATGGATCTGTTTGAACCTTCCCATTAAATGCAAATGCACTGTTTAACCGAAACGTCGGTGCCGTAACTCGAGTTTGTAAACAAAGCTAGTAACTAGTCGCTTTATATTCGTTCCGGTCTAAATCAGGACACGTGTTTTGTGATTCGAGCAGACTTCGCGAGTTTAGATGCCGCATCTGATCTGCCAAATGTTAAAATATACGTTAATGTACGTTATAAATTTGTAAAAAGATGGCGCTGTGAACCATCTGTGAACATAGAGAACTTTTCAACTTTTACTTTTTAAAAGGTGACTCATTGGTGTAGACTGTTGCCTTCCAATCTGGAGGGCGCAGGTTCGAATCCCGCTACGTACTATTGAATTTCCGGAATTATATGTACGTTTATCTGATGCTCTTACGGTGAAGGAAAACATAGTGAGGAAACCTGCGCACGCCTGCGAAGAGATTCAGAGGTTGTGCGTGAAGTCGGGCAATCCACACGAAGGTCTTTACACCCTTTATGGGTAGGCTCGTGCCCCTAAGTGGGGAAGTTTAATGAGCTGATCCGAGTGAGAGAGAGACCGGCAGTCGACTACTATAGATTGAAGAGAAGTGAGCTTAACTTTAATGTTGTATAAATGAGTCAAATGCAATTAGGCCAGTTATATTTTTGATTTTGAATTTATAAGCGCACGCCTCACTAACATTGAAGACTATTTCGATTGCCATAATATTATTAGATAATCACCACAGATGGCCATCAAGATCTGCTAATAGCGTGGCACGCCGCCAACAGGGGGTTCCAGCATCCACAATGTTACAGATGGATTACTCGGGATTATTATCTAGTAATTTATCAAACGCTGAGGATATTAAGTTGCAGACTAATTAAATAGTGAACCATTACTGCAGGGCCATAACCCAATCTCTTCATAGGCGGAATCCCTCCTTAGGCGGGGCTATTCAATTTAAAACAGCTACGTGCTTATATTATGGACACACAAACCTTCAAATTTCTTCACGATGTTTTCATTCACCGTAAGAGTGTCGGATAAACGTACATGTAATTTCGAAAATACATTGGTACGTGGCGGGATTTGAACCTGCAGCCTCCAGATCGGAAGGCAACAGTCCACTCCAATGAGCCACCGACACTCTCCACGACTGCCGGTAGCCATGCCCACTTTGCGCCTGATATCCCGGTCGTCCGATTTAACCATCCAGCCCCCATCAGCGACCTTTCGCCAGTCGCTGGTGGAGGCACAGCTATAGATACTAAACGAGAAATATTGCGAGATTCAGGTACCTTGTATTTTTTATTTGTTTTTTGTATTTAAAGTATTGATATGTTGATTTTTGTAACTGACTGGCAAAAGAGCGGTTCTTCCTACTACAGGCATTATCGCCTAAAGGGAAGTTCCCACAACGAATTTGTTATTTAGTCTAAGTTACTGAAATAAATAATTATATGAGTATTAAGGTCCTAATTAATAAGCAATAAACAACTATGAGAAAAACTCCATGTTTCATGGACTGTACAGTTTTAATTGCTATAATTTAATTGGTAACTCGTGTGGCATTTAATTATAGGCAAGCTCGTTACGCGAACTCAGCTGAAAGCCGCAGCCTAGCGCAATGAGTGCGCACGCATGCTTCGAGTACGGTGACCTGCTTCCGCAGGGCTGCTTTAAACAAAATGCCACGCTCGTGATAAACACAAATGGACGACGCTTAAGAAAAACAAAATGGCCGATGCCTGTAATGAAAATGGTACGGTTTTTTTATAAAATAGGGAAGCAAACGAGCTTGCGGCTGACCTAAAGGAAATAGTCACTGCCGCCCATAAACATTTGCAACGGCAGAGGTCAAAGGAATGCGTTGCCGGGCGTTTGAGTAAGAATACGCTCATTTTTGAATGACGCCAGACGTCAAATCAATCCGGAAACGTTTCCGATAGTAACTAATTAGTTACGTTAAACGCATCGAAAACGATTCCATATTACCAGATTTTGTTCTATTATAAACCACTATTTTCATAGTTTCTACCGTACAGATCTACGGCTTCGTAGACGAATTATTCTTCCCAGCACGATCACGCACAAACTCAGTTTGTTGCAAATTAAAAAATTGTATTATGTTGTCTAGAATATTTACTATTATTACTGAATTTCTAACTATATGTGCCTTATTAAAATGTCCGTCGTGCTAGAAACAACTTCCATGGACTCATGTTGTGCTGAAAATTATAAAGGGCTTAGTAAGAACAAATCACCTAGTAAAGTATTCATTGTTCATATAGCGACACCCCTACACATGTTAGTCTGTAAACTCACGTATTGTACCAGCATATCTCAATTATGCACCGTATACCAGAGGATTTAGTGTTTAGTGTTAAACGGGAGGGGTATGATTTACAGGTCGCTGGAGAAATGCATCTGAAATTGTATTTGTGTCGACTGCACTCTGGCAATATCGTGAAAAGCAATTTAGAGCTCCAGTTAACTTGTCCCGTGCCTAAATATATAATACTCCAGTCGAATGTTTAAGAACATTAAAATTTACGGTAAACGTAAAAATCGTTTTCTGGATAAAAATTAGGCGTAGATGTATATAAAAATAGTTATATTTATATATTTTTTCCTTGAGCGTCGGTGGCTCAGTGGTGTGAACTGTCGCCTTCCTACCGGGAGGGCTGAGGTTCAAATCCCGACACGTACCAATGTATTTTCGAATTTTCGAAAAATATATGTACGTTATCGACGCTTACGGTGAAGGAAAACATCGTGAGGAAACCTTCATGCATGCCTGCGAAGAGATTCGAAGGTTTGTGTGAAGTCGTCCAATCCGCACTGGCCGCGTGGACGTCTAAGGCCTAATCACCCTATACGGTAGGCTCGTGCCCCCCTTTTAAAATTATTGTAGGTGTAGTTACTCTTTATATAAACAAAAACTATTTAGTTCTGTTATATAACTCCATGTTGTGTTTGCCTGTAAATGGTTGTGCATTATTGCATGACTACTGCTTTTGTATAATTTTTGTATTTAATGTAACAACTATTGGTGAACTTAACGACGACATACGACATAACCGAGAGGCACAAGCCTACCCGTAAAGGGTGTATAAACCTTAGTGGTCCACGCGGGCCCATTGCAGATTGGCCGAATTCACGCACAACCCTTGAATCTCTTCATAGACGTGCGCAGGTTTCCTCACGATATTTTCCTTCACCGGAAAAGCATCGGATACGCGTACATATCATTTGAAAAATTGAAAAGATATTGGTACGTGCCGGGATTTGAACCTGCACTGATCAGAAGTCAACAGTGACCAATGAGCCACCGACGCTCAATAGGCTAGTATTCTAATAATAAACGAGGTCAGCAAAGTTATAGGAAACTGTTTATCACGCGGACATCTAATGAAATAACCTACTTCGCTAACGACCCGATAGCTAAGTGAGTTTTACTGTCGGCCTAGCATTACTAGGAAAAACTACGTAGAGGATAACATGTGTTGTAGCATTAGTTGGATTGGGTTCTCATAGAGTACATGTATAATTGTTAATCGATGGCCGTCGGAACAGAGGAATTTTGGAGTGGAGACCGCGTCTTAGCAAGCGTAGTGTACACCATTGCAATAAGAATGAAAAGTGTCGAAATAAATAAATATTTACTGACATTCACACAGCGCCATCTAGCCCCAAGTTAAGCGTTAAGCCTGTATTATGGGTACTAAACAACGGATAAACAAAATATATACTTTTTTTTGTAAATACATACATATTATACATAAAAAACACCCAGACTATTACAAACAGACATGTTCATGCACACAAATGTTTGTACTGCCCAGGGATCGAATCCGGTGTTGCGGCCGACCTCTCAACCGTAACACCAAATGGGTCGTCAAAGTAATAGTGTTGATATAAATAAACAAAATAATAATAAATATCCATTGACATTACATAGCACCATCTAGCCCCAAGTTAAACGTGAAGCTTGTATCACGGGTACTAAACAAATGATAAACATACTTTTTTTTAATGCGTACATATACATATAACGCCCAGACCAATACAGACATGTTCATGCACACAAATGATTGTACTGCCCGGGGATTTAACCCAGAACCCTTGGTGTGAGCCGACATCTCAACCATTAAATGGGTCGTCAAAAATTACAATTAAATTGGTTGAAGAAAGACAGGCAACGTGTCTTTTAGCTCCTTTGGAGTTGCAAATGTCCATGGGCGGCAGTATTCACTTTCCATCAGGTGATCTGTCTGCTCGTTTGCTCCCAATCCTATAAAATAAAGAATTGAGATCCAGGGGGGTTACAGCCACCACATAAAACAGTATTACTATAATAATCATCATCATCATCAGCTCATTAAACGTCTCCACCGAGGGGCACGAGCCACCCGTATAGGGTGATTAGGCCTTAGTCGTCCACGCGGCCCAGTGCGGATTGGACGACTTCACACACAACCTTCGAATCTCTTCACAGTGTGCATGAAGGTTGCCTCACGATGTTTCCTTTACCGTAAGAGCGTCGATACCTACCCTATACGAGTAGGCTCGTGCCCCTCGGGGGACGTTTAATGAGCTGATGATGATGATGATGATATTTGTAAAAAAGGTAAAGTTATATTATTGTATTACTATTTAAAGAAATGGCGGTAAGGCTGCTCGACGTAATATCGATGTACGTGATCGTTAACATTCGCCGTAAAACAATCGTAACCCACTAAACATATTGTTCTAATTCGTGTGCACCGATCGATGCCGCTCGGATTGTTTATACTGTTGTTTAATGTGTTCGCTTTTGGCGCGAAATCTAGTTAGCGGCGATGGCGGACTGCATTCCTGCCTATTTGATGTTGTACACGAAAATAGAGAGGTGCTATCTCAGAACTCAATTTAATTTGGGTTTAAATTCACGTAACTCTGGTAGAACTTGAGTATAGGTCTCGCCAAACTTTTGACCGCTCCGAACTTCGCACAAGACGATGCGCAGTCTACGAAATTCATACATTCTACTTGACTATGCCTGCGCAGTAAACACTTGCGACTATATTCAGAGCGGCCATAAAGTTGGCGAGATCAGTAAATGAGGATTTCCTATAATTTTGTCACCTTATTTCCGCAGGTTTGTATTGATATTTAATTAAGTAAAAGAGGTAAGTTCATATAGTATCAATAAAAATATGTCAACGTACACAACGGTCTTTTTAAAATAAAATCGACTATGAGGTTTAGTGCTTTTTCAAAAATAAGAATAAAAAATTAATATTCGATATCTAAACAGTAAGAAAATCTCTGACTTTGTCCGTTAAGTCTAAATCGAATATATACGTGTTACTTACTCAAATCGAGCATCACTATTCGCAAATCGTTAAAAAAAGATCAAAACTCTACACGTGACTTGCAACATAAAAGTTTACACTTTGGCAATCATGGTAACAATGGTGATGAGTAATACACTTTTTAGATACTGTTTAAAAACGCATTCGATTTGTGTTCTTTAACCTTTTGACCTGTTTTCCGGCGTTCAATGGGTCAAAGTTTTTATTTATTGATTGTATCCTATTTTATATTGCTTGCTTTTTTTTGGGTTAGGTCATGCATCTGCCAACATAACCGAGAAAAAATACTGAAAAGAACATGGCTTGCGTAGTAAATTGGTACTTAAACCGAAGTGACCAACAATGAAAAAAAGAAATTCCTTTTCGTAGATAAATATCAATTCGCTTATATATTATGTATAAATGACACTCTGTCTTAATAAACACTAAACTCAGTAGATGCATAATCTCACTCAAAAAGTGTCCGCGGCAAAAGTCTGCCCATCGAGTCAGTTGGGCAGAATTTTCATTCATAATCACGTCACTCGCTACATGTTATCGTGACAATGTAGTGTGCTCGTGCTTTTGATTTTTACTCCTTTTAATATTTTTATATCTTAAATATAAAAATAAGTCAACGTATGTGTCAAGCTCGGCCATTTATTGAATTCTTCGTGATAGTCGTCTAGTTAGTTTTTGGTTGATCTAAGCACTCTGTCCGTATTTTTTAAACGTCCATCAACATCATCAGCTCATTAAACATCCCCACCGAGGAGCACGAGCCTACCCGTATAGGGTATATAGGCCTTAGACGTCCACGCGGGCCCAGTGCGATTGGACAACTTCACGCACAACCTTTGAATCACTTCGCAGGCAAGCGAAGGTTTCCTCACGATGTTTTCCTTCACCGTAAGAGCGTCGGATAACGTACATATATTTTTCAAAAATTCGAAAGCACATTGGTTCGTGGCGGGATTTGAAACTCACCCCTCCCAGTAAAAGGGTGACAGTCCATACCATTGAGCCACCGACGCTCTACTAAAGCATTATTTTTTTAATGGACCCTCTACAGCTTTTTTGCAGAGTTTAACTCAAAGCGTTATTAGACGTTATCGGGCAAAATGTATCACCTCTTAAGCCGGTATTGTTGACTTGAAATCCAAAAGCTACAAGGACTTATAAGATCCCCATTTCGACAACTTGATTGTTGAACTACCGCTATTGACACTCGCTAATTGGCGGATACTGAAATTCTACTAATCGAAGAGTCAAATATTGGTTTTTGATTTCGTTAATTATGAAGTCCATGATTTAGATTGATTAAGGTTAGAAACCTAGCCTTTGAAATTGACTGTAATTTTTAAGTTCAAATTAAACATCATCATCAGCTCATTAAACGTCCCCACCGAGGGGCACGAGCCTACCCGTATAGGGTGATTAGGCCTTAGTCGTCCACGCGGGCCCAGTGCGGATTGGACGACTTCACACACAACCTTCGAATCTCTTCGCAGGCGTGCATGAAGGTTTCCTCACGATGTTTTCCTTCACCGTATGAGCGTCGGATAACGTTAACGATATTTTCGAAAATTCGAAAATACATTGGTACGTGTCGGGATTTGAACCTCAGCCCTCCCGGTAGGAAGGTGACAGTCCACACCACTGAGCCACCGACGCTCCAAATTTAAACAAATAATATTAAATTTAAACAATTAATATTGTTTAGATATTAAACAATATTATCAGAATAGGTAAAGAACATGTGGAATATAATACTAAAATTACCTATACTTTTAGTATATAATTATATAGTATAATCTAGTAATTGTCAGTTGAAATTCAAGCAATTTCGCTTAGTGATGACACATTAGATTTCAAAATGTATATTTTTTCACACAAATTAAGAATGATTGTTATTAAAATGGTATTTAAATGAATTTTGAAAGTTATAATGTAGTTCAAAACAACTTGAATTTCATTGGCAATGTTCTAAAACAACCAAACCCTTGAAGAAAGCGCCATGGCATGTCATCGCGTACTAAGGGGTGCTTCGACATAATTTATGGCGTACCCTCGACCCTTCTGCCATAAGCCAGCCATGAGGCAGTCATGAAGAGGTTATGGCATCATAAAGCCTCTTAATAGTTAATGACCACTAAATAAATGGGGTGTATGCAAATATCAATGACGCGTTGGGTCACAATTTACTTAAAATTCCAATCGATCACGGTTTCTGCGTTGATTAATTCTATGATGAGGCCCTTGTTAATTTTCCATGGTTTCGGCGGATATTCATCAAGCCTGTGAATGAGATTTAGCTGTGTATTGATGGTAGATTTGAATACAATGGTCCGTCCCGTCACCGAATATGACGTATGTTAAGTCACGTTTATTTTAGCTACAGTGAAAATCATCCTGAAAAACAAAAATGCATAACACTCCTATTTCTTGGAACGATATCATAGCTGTTAAAAAATAGGTGATAACTAGTTTCTAATCGATAACTTAAACTGAGAACATTAGGTACTTTGTTGGAACCACTATTTAATATTTCCTTAAAAATAAATAATTACCTAGATATTATCTCTAGACAAAAAAGCGCAAACATCAAGGAAACTCGCAATTCCTTTATCACAGAAAGCACATAATCTAATTTGCTTAGTTCCTAAGGAATTAGGTAATTGTGATGGCGGTTGGTCCGACGTAATTAGCACACCGCAAACTTGGGTTATAGTCCACATGTAATGGGATATCACGGGAATTAAACATTAGAGACAGTAATTCACTTATTCACCGACTTCTTGCTAATACACGGATAGTAGATATTAAAAATTAATAAAAAACGCGACTGCTAAAAATATCAAACTGAAAAGGAAAATCAAATTCTACCATATAGTGAAAACATTATAAACTTTTCATGGTATTACAGGCAGGAGACAAACAAATGACAACAATATTTGTTTCAGTAATCACACATACTAGCTTACTATTTACGCACATTTATAAAGTTAAGTGAGAGCGTAGGTGGCTCAATTGTGTGGACTGTTGCCCTCCTACCGGGAGAGCTGAGGTTCAAAACCCGCCACGTACCAATGTGTTTTCGAATTTTCGAAATTATATGTACGTTATCCGACCCTCTTACGGTAAAGGAAAACATCGTGAGGAAACCTTTACGCACGGCTGCGAAAAGATTTAAAGGTTGTGTGTAAAGTTGTCCAATCCGCACTGGGCCCGCGTGGACGACTAAGGCCTAATCACCCTATACGGTTGGCTCGTGCCTCTCGGTCTCCTTTCTTCCTTTACCCTTCTTAAAAATAAAGGACCCGGATCTATAACAAACTTCCTGCATCATAAAACAATGGGAGAAGTCATTAAAAGCGAGGCTTTCCCAAAATGTATTAACCTTTTGACCGACAAAAACGCCTTAAGGCGCCAGATACAATAGATTTTCTATTGTGTCTGGATTTGCAGCGCTCAATGGATTAAACACAATAATAAAGTATAGAACGAAAATGTGAAGTTGAAAAGTGACTCCTTCATAAGTGAAAATTTGAATCATCCGGCGCAAAGAGGCGCGAAGCGGCGTCTTTAAAATTATTTGTTGGTTGTCCTAATAAAATCAAATAAATGTATAATACACAGTCTAAAAGTCCTGTCTACAAGTCAACCAGCGTTAACTGTCCCATTGTAATCGGAACGTGATATGCGAATATAAACCTACATGCAGTTATGCCCAGTTATTCCGGGACGCGTGAGTACACGGCTAATTTGGGAGGAACTACTGGGTTCATACAAAACATGCGTAAATATTGACGGTTTCGGAGGAATTAATAATACATTTTTCAATATAATTAACCAGACATTTGAAGTTGGGCCCCCGTGGGCAGTGTTGCCACCTTAGTTTTAGAAATAGGGCTTTCTGTGAAGTTAAAAATGGCTAGATTTTCTGAGTTTTTCTGTTCTAAAAATGCTTATATAATCATGTTATCAAGCCGTTTTTAGAGCGTCTAAAAAACCCATCGTCGTCAACCAAACAATGTTTACAATTTAATGACCGATTAAATAGCAAAAAAGTGCTTGCTAGCATGTCGAAAACTTCATACTTTGGTAATATTTTGAAGACAAAATGTTCGTGATTTTATCGAAGTAAAGTTAAATTTATTCTTTTTTTTATGTTAAGAAGTAAACAGGACGGGCAGGACGTGTACCTGAGGGTAAGTGATACGCCTGATCATGTCAGAGCGGCATTGAAGGAGACGTACAAATGATAGACAGTAATTATACTCCATCAATGCCTTAACGCGCCTGTTACCGGAAACAACAATTCTTATATCCGGGAATTTCTCTAGCTTCACTTAAAGAATCAGTTCTTAAAATAAGCAAACTATTTGTTAAGTCCTATTACATTTAAAAGTAGTATTAGATAAATCAAAGCTAGTTCAGCGGTTTATTACACTATATACCTGCGACGTACTTTATTTATGTCATACAAGTAGGTTTCACGTCATCTCGCCGTAATATCACTTACAAGTGTACACGAACCTCGTCTAATGGAGTTGAGCGGGTCATGTTACCCTGAGGAAATATTTTGAAATGTATTACGTCAAAGAGTTATTTAACGTACTGCAATGATATTCTGTATATATTAAGGTACGCCATCCGTGCCTCGAAAACGAACCACCGAAGAGAGTACAGTTTGTACTCTTTTGTTTAAGTACCTAAATTTTCGCTCATTCAAAATATATGTGTGCTGACACTGCATTTGGAACACTTTTCGATTGTTTTGTGAGCATATCACGACTCTATACTTTTTTACATTATTGACTTACTGAGTAACATTAGGAGGTTCAAATTTTCTTATAATTCTAATAACAATTTCCGATAATTCCTTGTCGTTTTCATTTTTTTGTGTGGCAACACACTCGTTGCTTCTTCGCGATGCGTCAATTCATGAAATCCATCTGATGTAATGGTCGAGGTGTCGACTATTACACCTAGGGTTTGGGTGTTCTGGGTTCGATTCCCGGGCAGTACAAACATTTGTATGCATGAACATGTCACGTTGTATTAGTCTGGGTGATTTTATGTATATATTAAAAGTATTAAATATTATGATATAAAGTATATAAGTAAATTTAGTAACCCTATTATTCCTATGATTAGTTTTGGGGTAGATGGCGCTGTGTGAATGTCTGTGATGATATTGAGTAATAATTATTTTTTTATTTAAATAAATAAAGAAGTGAAATTATTTATGACAGGTCTAGCAATCTAGCACACGGTAAAAAGTTTGAATTTTACATGCCCCGTTTAAAGATTTAAGTATACATAGGGATAGAGGGACAGAAAAAGCGACTTTGTTTTATACTATGTAGTAATTAGGTTTATTTCTTAAGAAAAAATCGTAAATGATGCAGCAAAACATGAATTTCAATTTTGTCTTACGCACGTTTTTTGGGTTTTCTCCGAAATCACTTTGGGTTTAGAGTCGGTTTTAGTTTTTTGGACGGCAGCCTAAGCATGGCTCGCATACTTGTTTACTTTGTTGTCTGTGCAAGTAGAGAAGCGAAACGGCGATGTTGTCATTCCATTAGACGGGTAATGTGAAACGTAATACGCGAATGGATGTCGTTTAGGTACGGTATACACGTCAAAACAAAAAAAAACGTTTTTTTAATCTATGCTTATATTATAAAGCTGAAGAGTTTGTTTGAACGCGCTAATCTCAGGAACTACTGGTCCGATTTGAAAAATTCTTTCATTGTTATTTATCCTTATCCAAATAAGTGCGTATTCATATTCATAACAAGTATTCAATTTAAACGAAATTGCCCTTTACATCATTTGTTTTAAATGTATATCTTAGGAGATATCGCAGTTTTAGCGAAGTAGCGGGCTACAGTTAGCTTTAACTCAAAGATAAAACGTTTGGCATAATAATCAAAATTCAATTAAATTCCATGAAACGATAATTTCATAATTTGCTTAAAAGCTAAAACAAAATTTCATGTTCCTGCAACATATTTTATTGCCGCTCAATTTCTTTTAGTCATATCGTAATGTTTTGTTTGCAGCCTAAACCTTCGTCAGTAAATGGATATTTCTACACAAAAATATTTTAGTTCAATTTCTACTCAGTACTTACTTTTACTACAGTACGTACTTTTTTGAACCAAACTGAACCACAGTAAACCTGCAATCGCAAATATTCACCAGTGGGTCAATGGGAGTTTTAATAATAAAACTCTACGACCGTTCTAGCCATTGTATAAAGGTTAGTTCACAAAATTGCGGTTTAGTACATGTCCGGTTCAATCCCGGCCGTTTTCCGGCACGTTCGACCGGAACCATAGTCACTTATTGCTTGCATATTGGTTTCTAGGCAGAAAATATTAGAGGTTATAACATATTATAGATACAAAGAT
Organism: Leucinodes orbonalis; assembly: GCA_019425675.1. NCBI lineage: Eukaryota > Metazoa > Arthropoda > Insecta > Lepidoptera > Crambidae > Leucinodes > Leucinodes orbonalis. The sequence goes on along the minus strand of PQWD01004864.1, from coordinate 27,137 downwards.
TGCAACTTTAGTAAACCTATCTTAACGACCATTTGGTGTAGCGGTTGAGACGTCGGTAACTCACCAAGGTTCCGGGTTCGATCCGGGGAATACAAACATTTGTGTGCCTGGAACATGTCTGTTTGTATGGTATGGGTGTCCTCATGTATATATGTATCATCATCAGCTCATTAAACGTCCCCACCGAGGGGCACGAGCCTACCCCGTATAGGGTGATTAGGCCTTAGTCGTCACGCGGGCCCAGTGCGGATTGGACGACTTCACACACCTACACCTACACCTTTGAATCTCTTCGCAGGCGTACATGAAGGTTTCTCACGATGTTTTTCCTTCACCGTAAGAGCGTCGGATAACGTACATATATTTTCGAAATTCGAAAACACATTGGTACGTGTCGGGATTTGAACCTCAGCTCCCGGTAGGAAGCGACAGTCCACACCATTGAGCACCGACGCTCTATGTATATAATATGATTGTATTACAAAAAATATATAAGTATGTTATCAGTTGTTTAGTCCCGTAATACAAGTTTTCACGCTTAACTTGGGCTAGATGGCGCTGTGTGAATGTCAGTGGATATGTATTTATTATTATAACCAATTATCCATATAATAAAAAATAAGCCAGGTAATTGGTTTTCACCCGCGATTGTAACATAATTTATTCACGCAGCCGTAACTTTTCATGGCGCCGTCAATTGGGGCGATAAGAAGCGAGCACAACGCCCGGAACTCCGGAATGAGATGTTGTCCATTACACGAATGGTTCCGGGTTCGATCCCCGGGCAGTGCTAACTTTGAGTGCAACATGTCGTTTTATTGGTCTGGGTGTCTATATATATATATATTATGTATATTTACAAAATAGTATGTTTACCTGTATTTTTAGATACTATGTGGTAGCTCGGTCGGTACTGAGTCGTCTAGGTAGGTGCCACGCAGTGCCAGATATATTCCCGTGAAATAGAATGTTTTGCACTTCTGTGTTTCGGAAGAGGGCACTGTAGCTGGTAACAATATCGGTGTGAAGAGACCTAACATTTTTTGTTACGCGAGACGGGCGCTCCTATCGTAGTCCACTGCTGGACATAGGTCTCCTCCATTTTACGCCAGATATAACGGTCCCCCGCTTTTCTCATCCAGCCTCCACCATAATAATTACCTACTGGAATTTATGTCTTCACACTGATCTGTCATGGTCGGTATACTCACTTACCAGGTGAGCGAACTGACCGTCTCGTTCCTTAATGTCATAAAATATCGTATTAGCACCGTTAATGAATAGGTACCATAGAGGTCCATGCGAATACGTTTTCTAATGTACACCAAAGGCAACCTTGGGCGGCGCGCCCAAGGGCGGTAATTGTTTGCCCCCGCGCCCTGCCACACCTTTATCGCCTTATGTACACTGATTATTGGATCACCTGCGAGTCTTGTGGGGTTGCCATTTTGTTACTAGACTATGACGACATGTTGTTTTCTAGTATCTGGGAATCATTTATATGGGGGCATATATAAGGTATTTTTGACTGAAACAATGTAAACCTATGGATATATAAATAAATATACACTTTCAATACTCAATCATTTATTGCCAAACCATAATGTACATAAGATGTTACATAAATGTGAAACCAGTGTTATGGACCCTGTTGGGCACGCAATATGAGGACTAGGAGAGAGGAAACATAACATTTTAAATTAGTAATTTTATATAGTTGCTTTTATTCTAAATAGCCAATACATTTATTTTATGATTATCAGTATTATCTTTCGTATACATACCGCCATCTTTCCCCAATTTAGGCAAGGATATAATCGCATACTATGGGTCCTTAATAATGGATAAACTAACTTACGTGTAAGGTTTTTAAATACTCGTACATCTATACACATAAAGAGAAAGCTTAACAGGCTCAAAACTAAGGAACCGATTTATAAACATCTTTACCATTAAAATGCTACATTATTCACGAGTAGAAAAGATTAAATTTTATATTGATAAATACATTTTATTTTTAAAAAATTATAGCAAAGGCCGCGCGTTGCATGAGCTGCGGGCTTTTACGTTTTACAGCAGTAGAATATAATCTTATATCGCGGAGAACAGTTATTATATAATACATATAGAAACACTTAACCAATAAAAGCACACAACACGCCTGTGTTCATGCCCACAAATTTGTGCACTGCCCGGAGATCGAAGCCGGACTTTTGTTGTAGTAGCCGACTATAAAGTCAAGTAGTTCACTAATGGATGTTATAGTTCTTGTTGTGTGTTTGTCAAAATCACAGACATCAGAATATACATTAGACTGGACAAGCCGCCAAGTTTATAGGCAGTCCCAGTGTCGCAATTTCTTTTCGGTTCTTACCTGTGAAAAGTTATTATATTTCTTGGTACATTTACTGAGTCATTGCGATGATGGCATGTTACAATTGCACAGGATGGCATTTTGGAAAAAAACGGTAATTTCTTCTAATATTCGTGTGTCTTGACTCGTCTCACAGAGCGTAAACTGGTAGCCAGTGTATGCTCGTTGAGCTTACAGTTGTCGCACTTTAAACGCGGCTTGCCCCATCTCCTGTATTGGGAAATCTGTGGTCAAAATTATTTAATTAGTGCAGCATAGGGCCCCATGTCAAATAAACTTTGAACGGGACCGTCAATTTTTATGGGCAATAAAATGTAATATAAAATATTATTTATGGAGTTTACCGCCTGCTATCACTGGCTTAAAATAATAAAAAGTTCCGGGTCCTTGCCCCATGCACGATAAAATTTATAAGGTTTTTTCTTTAAAAAAAAAATAAAAAAAACCTTTGTTTTAACTGTTTAGTTAAACTGTCTTTTAGCTGAAGAGTAAGAGAGACTACTGGATTTATCTAGTGTATTTTTGCCTACATTTGGCACTTTTATATGGATAGAGGTACAAATGGACTTTTAGCTTTTTGTTTCTTGGAGGAGGCAGTCTTTAATTTTCATTTTGTCATAATGTATAACAAACTACTAGTCAAGCTCTTCCATTTGATACCCATAATGAGTAAGTATAGAAAAAAATATATAAAGTTTGCTTATGGCGCCATCTTGGATTTGAAATTTGTCATTGTCTAAAGTATTTTACTACTTAGTCAAGCCCTTTCGTTTGACACCGATATTGAGGGGAGGGCTTTATGCGAAATCGGAGCCACTTGCAATTTTTTTTCTAAAAAACACAAAATGAAAATTGCCAAAAAGAGCGTCGGATAAACGTATAACATTTCGAAAATCCAAAAATTGGTATGTGGCGGGATTTGAAACTGCACCCTCCCTGAGAAGACAACAGTTCCCACCAATGAGCCACCGACGCGATAGTGACCGTAATTACTTACCTATATCTTACCTACATCGTTTTAACATCTATTTTTATTTATTTCTTTATTGTACACTGAAATACCCAAAAAAAAAGGAAAAGAAAAAGAGAGTACAATGGGCGGCCTTATTGCACATGGCAATTTCTTCCAGGCAACCTTAGGATGGAGAAATCAAATACATAGGAATTGGGGCAGACAAGTGTACGTAATTAATGCAAATTATATACATACTAAACAATAACTTTATATATCAATTTATATATATATACATATATATAATACGAATATAATAATAAGGAAAGATATTAAATATTCCTACGTGGACAAAAATACTCGCACCAGTAAATATAACTTATACATATACATACATTATATACATATATATACAAATCCATACATACACACAAATACATATATACACATACATACATAAATAGACACATATGACAAATTAAGAAATGGAAAGAAAATGTTTATATACCATATTTTGAAACTTACCAATGGACTGAGCACGTTTTATGTCATTAGGTAACGCATTCCAAGACGCGCTGCTTGAACCGTAAAAGACATATCATATGTTACTTACGAAGTGCAATAAAGATATGAAAATAATTTATTCAACAATTATTTATTTAACAATTTATGCACACACAGAAAAGACAAAACACAATAAACATGGAAAAGTACGTACAAAGGCACAGCTTATTTCACAATGAAATTTCTTCCAGCTGGCCAAAACAAAAGGAAACAAAGTAAGAAAAGTAGGCAAGTGTGTACTAATAATAAAATAAAAATACACATATATGAAATATATATATATGATTATGGATAAATACATAACTTATAAAAAAATATAAGCACCCTAAATTATTTTAATTCATATAGACATATAAATAAATGATAAATTTACATGTAGAAAAATATGACAATATACATAAATTTAAATAGAAGAAAGATAGAAGTCTTTAACTCGTTTCTTAAACAAGGAGACACTTGCACTATCGCGAATTGTAGAAGGCAGATAATTCCACAGTCTGACTGCATGAACAGAGAAAGAATACGAGAAGAAATCAGACTTATAATTATGCGTTAATAATACTGCGTTAGAAGGTTCGAGGTTATATCAAAGCAACGGATATTCAAACCGCTTTAGCATACGTATTGAATCGTAATGTGATTTGCCAACGAAGGTCTCATTACCGAGATAACATTCGAAGATCATAATGCTTAGTATTCAAGACAGTATGCTATATCTGAAGCATTCATTATCATACCGGAGGATAGCGCGGGACGTATGTATTAATGCTGTAAGATGAACAGAATACGTTTCAGTTATAATGTTGTATTTTGACGACCCATTTGTGTAGCGGTTGAGGCGTCGGCTGCTCCACCAAGGGTTCCGGCTTCCTCGGGCATTTGTGTGCATGAACATGTCTGTTTGTAATGGTCTGGGTGTTTTCTATGTATAATATGTATGTATGTATTTACAAAAAAAAAGGGATATAAGTATGTTTATCCGTTGTTTAGTACCCATAATAAAGGCTTTATGCTTAACTTGGGTCTAGATGGCGCTGTGTGAATTTCAGTAAGTATTTATTTATTTATGTATATTAACTCTGATATTCATCGAAAGACTGCCTGTGACTGATATGGTTACATAAAGTGTTATTATGTTTTCCTCATTGAGTAAGCTTACCAGATAGACGGCCCCACGTGAGGGGCATTCACTTTTGTTAACTATAGTAAACCTATTCGGTGCTCTGGCTCAAAAGAAATTTTCCTCCGACACGTGATTACGCTTTTATCTATCAAAATAGGATCAATTTATTTATGTGATAATTTTAATGTTATAATGTTAGTTCTTTACTACACCAATTAGCAAGTCGAAATACTATAATTATAACAGTATTGTTATAATGATACGTCAGCTTTTTTGTACCAGAAAAGACAAAGTAATATTATTGTAACACTGTTTTAAGAGATCATGATAACCCCCCTGGAGTGGAGACCGCGTCTTGGGAAGCGTAAAGTCGGACGCCCTCCGGCCCGATGGACCAATGACTTATCAAAAAGTCGCATCCAAAGGAAGCTGGATGAGGAAAGCGGAGTACGGTGATATCTGACGCAAAATAGGAGAGCCGTATTCCAGCAGTGGACTGCAAGCAGACTGAACTCGTCTGCCCCAACGGCCATTGGTTCTCATTTATTCTGAAAAACATATTGTATTACTAAATAGAGGGTTAAACAAAATACAATTTTCCCTTCAAAACATTGATTCTAATTCGCTGGAGCCGCGTCACGTTGCCATTAATTATGTCAAAAACAAACGAACTGTGTACGACAGCCTGTCGGATACATAATTTATAAGCAGGAATATAAAACAGGAGGCACCGACGTAGGCGCGTGGTGTAGTGACCAACTGGAAACTCGTGTACTGAGATTACATAAAGACCGAACTTTGGGTTATTAAAAAACCGAAACCAGATCAAATAAAGTTTCATTTTATAAGTTGGCAAACGATAAATAATACCATTCTAATTGTCTCGTTACCGCTTCCTATGGACAATTGCAACTCCGAAGCAGCAACGAATTGCCATCATTATTGAAAAGAGAGGAAAAAAGAAATATACAACAACACGAAGAGTTGTTTGACCGGAGTACTACGACCACTCCGATTAAGACGGCTCATTCGTATAGAAAAATGGAGCCCCACACTTATATTTAGGTAGGTACTGTTACACAACATTGTTAAGTTTATATACATTTAATATTAAAACAAACTGCACCGGTGAGTTATAAGAAAATGACATTTCGAAACCATCGAATAACTAGAATCGATTAAGCTATCCAATCGACTCCTTTTGCATTCTTACATGTCATTATTATTTTTCTTGTCCGTATTAAATTAATCTTTCGACAAGTGATTTTCTATATATGTGTTATGTATGAAGTTTAATTTAAGGCTGAGAGCCACCTGCTCTCTCCAATTGCCCGGTGAAGCTGTAAAGGCCAACTGCGGTCAACAGCAGTAGTCAGTACGAAAAAAAAGGAGTTAAATCGCTGCCATAACTTATTAATAAATCCACTTACACTTTATTATTACTCTTGAAGGTTTTCGAGCCGTAAATGTGTCACCCTAATCCAACTGCTTTTAAAAATTGTCGAAACAAGAAAAACCGAACACGAGGACATCACTAGTAATATTATGTTTACAGCCGCCCAAGATAATTGATACGCTAGACGCCTACTGAATATCTAGGGCATAATGGCGACCTCTTTTGGAAGTAGCATGAAGTGAAGATGAAAGTCCTATAATAAGAATATAAGGGCAAATAAAGTCTAATACTAGGTTAAAAAAGATGGTTGCCGGATTGGTAACATCTAGTTAAGAGCTGTCGTGTAGCGATTACACAAAAACCGAGTAACATGAAATAAATATTATCTTTCACAGTAATACAATTATTTTTAATATAACAGGACTAACTTTAACGTTGTAATTTCAAAATAAAATTAATAAAACTTTTCCATTTATTTATTTTTTTATATTTGAGAATCTATTCATTATTATCATATAACGTCTGTGTGGGTCATGGGGCTATGGGGAGAATGGGTCATAGCCCACTACACAGCCCTAATACCATTGGTGTTTACCTATAAACATCCTCCAATTATGATCAAATTGTAACCGATGACTGAATGTGCCGAAGCACGGATCTTTCTTTTCAGACAATCAGTTTATTCAGTATACAATCTCTAAACTGGAAAAATCTTACAAAGTGACTAACTATGTGGTGTCCCAAGTGATTCGAACTCATAAACCTCAATTATATTCTGTATATATAAAGGTAAGTACGCCATCCGTGCCTCAAAAACGAACCGCCGAAGAGAGTACAGTTTGTACTCTTTTCTTTAGTTAAATGTACGCTCATTCGAAATATGTGTATGTGTGCTGTCACTGCATTCGGAACACTTTTTTCGATTGTTTTGTGAGCATATCACGAATCCATACTTTTTTACATCATTGATAAACCTAGGATCACTCAACCGTTTAAAACTAAAGTGTGGTATATTGATATTAATGAATAAGTTTTTGTTTCAGGTAATTCGAGTGTTCTGATATACCATTTAAAACCTTTTAACGTGCAAGTAAGTGTACTTAACAATATACTCTTCTAAAAGCAACCTTCTAAGTGCTAGACTAAAGTCTAAAATGCCATAACATCATACAGTCTCTGCACTTTCCAAACAGTTTCCCGGTGAAATTTCGTAAACACTGTATCTAATTATACGTCGGCGAGTAATGGAGTTTGCGCCTCCCGGCCCCAAACCCTCGCGGGACCTCTTCAATTTCCGCCTCTTTAGTTAAAACTTCGGTTATGGTATGAAAATTTCACGCTAAAATGTAACAATATAAGTTTCATTAAAAAGAGCATACTTATATTGTGATATACATTGAATTTGCGCAACGCGCTGTTTTATAACAAACAGGTTAGCATTTGTTTATCATAACACCTGCAGACGAAGACGGAGCATTTTCAACCTGAAAATAACTGCTCACTCTTGAAAAGGTCCTGTAAAGAGTACAAGTAGAGAGTTCCACTCTTCAGCAGCTCTCATGAACTCGCGGTTTAAATTTGCAAATAAAGACTTGAGAAGAAAAACAAAAAGATAGTACAGTAAGATAGTAAAGATAGTAGTAGGTCCCAGAACACTTCCTAGTGGGACCCAAGTCAATGCATCTTTTGTGGTAAACTCTAAACACGAAATAAAGGTCGGGCTACTGCCGATATGCATTAAATCAATGTGACAAGTAACTGGCCTTAACTCTATCTTAAACTAAGGTTATATTTATAGTAGAGAGATACAAAATATTAATCCAGTCTACTGAATATTTGAGTTAATCTATATACTGCCAGTAAATTCCAAGTCCATTTATAATCGGTCCACGGGAATTCTTTGCCAAAATTTTCTCCAACAAATATATTTCAAACCTCCATTGAATCAGTATGCTTCCGGGATTGCGCCTTTCCGCCCTTTTTGGGTCCTTCTTTAGATGTGGTTATATTTTTGAAGTCGTTTTATCATTACGTTGCTGTACAGTGCGATAAATAGTATTCCTTTAATGATGTATATAATATAATATATTTTTTATATAACACGATCGATTACTTTGGCCGAGGAGAAGACTTAGTGGCGTATTTGTGAACTAGGAGAAATTTCCTTAACTCTTAATAGGATATAGCACTTCCAATATTTGTATTGGTTTACACCTGTATCATCATTACAACCTAAAACGTCCACTACTGAACGAAGGCTTCACCTAATGATTTCCACACGGACCTATATGTCCGAGGAATAAGGTTCAAAATGTTGCGGGCTCTATATTGTCCAATGAAGTTATATAAGTATCTAGTAATATAAGTATGCTTACACCAAAAAGTCAGTTCTTCCATGCGGCATTTTTCGAGAAGAGTTCATAAACAATAAGTCAATATCTTTGTGTTTTACGTGTGTAAATATGACAATATTTTCTCCATCCATTATTTTATGGTGCTGGAAGGCGGGTATCTGCGGGGTTCAAATCATTAAACTAAAAATCCTGTTTCGCAGTAACATAAATTAGATAAATAAATGTTTTATTCAAATATGACACCATGAATTAACACGCTTAACCAATTCAAATAGACTTCAAGAACATATAAATTTACGTCATTAAATGCGCATTATTTTCTTCATTGTCGATTACGAAATGTGGAAGATCTTTAAGATTCAGATTACTTCCGTCGGCTTTAAGCCAAATAATTCGCAAGCGAACAATATTTTAAAGTACTTATTATACTGATATATTGCAGTCATGAATGTATGAGATAATAAATGTCCTAAATACTCGAATTCCCGTGATGATTCATACACGGCAACATCGTAAACCACCGGGCGTTAACCCTCCATAACATTCTTAAATATACTCTATACGCTGAACATAAAAGCACTCCAAGCATATAAAGTAAGGAAGAAGTATGTGAACACTAACATTAATATTCGAGCAATTCAATTACCGCTGAAAAACTTTTTCAATTGCGACACTTTATCTTTACCAACTACAGTGACTCCCTTAAGTGTTATATTTCGTTCATGGAAAACGATTTCTTCTTCATATAAAATTAAAGCTTTATTTGCTTTATGGCACTTATTTACTACTTTTTCAATATACTTTTCTGTTGCCTCGCAAGCTGCGTTATTGAAAGAAGTAGCAATATAAGTTATATAGGTTTAAAGCTTTAAATATTTTGGGAAAGGTATTGTTGACTCAAGTCCGTAAAGCATAAGGCCCCTTAGATTACAATACAGGACTCATTAAAAATGAAAACAAGGCCCAGTATTTTTTTGTTAACGTCTGGCTTCATTCACCTGGCAATGAAACAATAATTTATACACACCGCCATAAATATTCTGAGTCTGCAACTGGAACTAGACACTGCCGTTGTCGTCTGCATTAATTATGATGCATCTGCCAGAATAATGAGAATTGTGTGGACAAACTGATGCTTTTACACTCAAACTCAAAATATATTTTTCAACAACGTTACCTTACCTGTGGTTAGAAATACTGAGCTGGTTTTTAAGGCTTTATGTTCAGTGACAGTGAATGTCTCCAACAAGATGTCATATTTGATAAAATCAATTTTTAATATATTTATAGCTATGTTGGTTTCCTTCAGTCACCTCTACTGCTCGACATAGGTCGCCTCCATTTTGCGCCTGCCAGTCCTCCGCTTTCTTTATCCTCCATCAGTGAACGTTCGCAAGTCGTCTTTTCATAGGGCTGAGGGTGGCATTGCATTGACGTTCTATGTACCAATTATTATATTATTCCCATGGATTTTATTGTTTTTAGATTGCATCTTAATGGGTTCAATTCCACGTAGTGTCAAGTGTGATTTTCCCACTAAAGAATCACTGTAAACTGAATTGCGTAGACTTCTCAGCTTGCAGTGTCGAAAGAAATCCTATAATCGGGTGATGTTATTTTTAACGAGCTGCCAATAAATTGAATCGATTATACTATATTTTTATTAAGAAACCTATTTATTTCCATTTATTGAGTAAGATACTTCTCCCCAAGGGAGCTTATCCGCAGCTGCTCGTATTTCGAGACGAGAGAGACGTATTACGGTATAAGCCTTATCTTAACGATCCTTGGTTCTATCTGGCGTTTCTTTGTAATAACGAAAATCCTTGATATAACCCTAAAAGAAATCAATCTATTTCTCAAAAAAAACTTTATAAAGATTTTCACAAATTCCTTGAAATATGTTCAATAAATGGTGAGTTGATCAATTTTTGGATATTATCTTAAAATGAAGTAGAAAGAGAAATAAATAACAGGTAATAAGTAGGTAGTTTAATTTATTAAACAGAAAATAACAAAAATATTTTGTGAGAAGTGCTCTTTATAGGTTCTAACCAGTATTTTGTAAACTAGTGCTACATTTTGCCAATAAATAATGTATTTCATTATTATCAAAGCATCGTGTAAGCTTTTATTTTTCTAGAATGAAACTGTATTTTAACGCGATTCGTGCATTAAACTCACGTTTACGTTAAACAATATAACACGAATTTCAACTAATAGACTATCAATCACCACAAAGCAGACAGATGGAATCCTTTGTTTCGCTGATTATAAGGCATTGACTCTTGTTTAGAACATGACGGGCATGAACCTCATCCATCCCGGACATCAGGACGATTTTTGGCCATTGACCCTCGGTACAAAGTACAAGAATTAGGTCAAACTCCCTGAATATAAAACGGGACAAGGAAATGGAAATATTTTACGGCAGACATTCTTACAAGAAACCCTATCGTAACTTGAAACTCACGACGGAAAATATTTCACTACGTTATTTCAGGGATTTTGGTAGGTACCAATGCAGTGCCTGATATCGTCCCGTGAAACAGGAGTGTTATGCATTTTTGTGTTTCGATATAAGAGCACTGTAGCTATTTATTACCTATAAAAGACCTAAAATCTGTTGTTTCGGGTGACGGGCGCAGTGCGCCATTGATCGAGGCTAATAACTGTCTATCATTTGTTGGTCTCCTTTAATGCCGCTCTGTCATGGTCAAGCGTATTACTTACCAGCAGGTGAGCCCAGACCGTCCTGTATACTCATAACATTTTAAAAAATGAATGCACTATTAGCCGAGGCTAATAGGAGGGTACAGTATTTTGCGCCATATATCTCAGTCCTTCGATGTACGCAGCGGCTATAATTGTATCTGTTATTACAATTACAGCCTAATATGTCCACTGCTGAACGTAGGCCTTCCCTAATGATAAACACGCGCGCCGAACCTTGGCAGTTGACATCCATCAGCCTTCAGCTTAACCATGGGATATCAAATAAAACAATGAAATCCAATGCACATTATAGTTTTTAACATGGAAATATGTACTTTCAGAGTGAGACATTTCTAAACCTTTTAGCAAAAAACCGAAACTATTTTCATAACATTCTTTGACTAGAAATGAAAAACATAAAATCTTAATGAAATTGCATTATATTATTAATCTAGGTAGGTATTATATCTGCTCTCTACAAGTTTTTCAAGATAAAATATTTTGTAACTCCAAAAAATCCTATTTAATTTAAATTTTACACGTTTTATAAACTCATTTCGGACACGCAATCTATCCTATCCCTTTAATATTTTTTGGTGATTTTCAAAAATATTTAACATTTTCCATAAAATACTACAAGCAAAAAATAAAAAAGTGACAAAGAGAAACTTCAAATGAAACTGGAACGCGGGAAACGATTATTGAAATTACTTATCACAGTCTACCAGGGCGGCAGAGTCGTTGAGAACTAACGCCCGGATGAGCATTATTGACTATGCTTGAGCACAAATGATGCAAGTGGTTATCCCTTTTGTGTTCACTCTAACATTATTTTTACAGCCGTACAAAATCGAACCCTATTGTCATACACGAAAACACAAACTCAACGAGATGAATATTCTATTAGCGGCTTTAATTACCTTTTTATGTGCAAAGGACAGATGGAAGTTAAAATTGAATTCTAATGTTTTTGGAATGGTACGCCCGAGTGGGAGTTACCGCGCAGTTTGTTTACTTTAGAGGTAAACGGCATGACGCAAACGCTGTTGTTTCACTATACGTGAAAAAATGCGTTTCTTTGGTACTTTCTATTTTTAGTTTTGATATAAATCGAGTGATAAAATACATACTATAATATTCGATCAGTTTATTACCTAGCTCCCAAAATATTATGATTACATAACCTATACGTTTGCTTCTGCCCAATAAGAGAACACATGACTTTGATCTTTTTTCTTCATTCTTCAGTCTTGAACCAAATAATATGACAATTCTATGCCAGTTACAGGTATAGAGCGTCTGTGACTCAGTGGTGTGGACTGTTACCTTCCGATCGGGAGGGCGCAGGTTCAAATCCCGCCACGCACTTATGTAATTTCGATTTTTCAAAATTATATGTACGCTATCCGACGCTCTTACGGTGAAGGAAAACATCGTGAGGAAACCCGCGCACGCCTGCGAAGTGATTCAAAGTTTGTGCGTGAATTCGACCAATCCGCACTGCGCCCGCGTGACGTGGTAGGCTCGTGCCTCTCGGTGGGGACGTTTAATGAGCTGATGATGATGATGCCCGGTTAAGGATAAATGGTAATTGTCTTGCGACTTTCGTATTTATTGTGGTCCAATTTGTGCGAGCTCTTGTGAAACTCTCATGAGTGTAGCACAAAACTTTTGTACAAGATTATATCTGTTTGTATAAGTCTATTTAATCTCGAACACTAAGTCACATAGTTCAACTCAGTCGTTTAGTAAATACTATGATAATATGGCGATGTGTATCCCAAGATATCTTATTTTTAAAACTCAATGTTTACGATCTCAACTGATTGATCCTGAATACTTTTGAATTGAGATTAATGCGTTTTTGTATTTGATGTGCTGTGTCTTCATTTATTTTCAGTTTGTTTCTATAGAATCGATGGCGTCTTGGCGGATCTTCACTAAGTCGTTTTTAAACGAAAATATTTTCTTCGTTCAAAGTTAAAAAAACACTATTTTATATGATCATGATTTTAAGATAACGTTCTGGCATAAGGTTTGAATATTGTACGCAAAGTAGTGTTAAATTTGGTTCATTTGTCAAACCGTTAAGAGATCACCGCTGGAATAAAGGTTTTCTCCACGATATCATGAGATTTGCCAGGTATTAAATTATGTTCTTGAGTCTTAGGAGTACCATTCTTGTACATTTTATGGCGTGAAACATTTCATAAGACAGTCAGTATTGAAAATCAGTCAGTACTGGATACTCTAACACCAGGGCAGTTTTGATAATCACTAAACTCACATGAAAAGAGATGTTTTTAAATTAGAACTATCTTTTTTAATCTCTAATTGCAATTAAATGTTGCAACGGGACAAAAAAGGTCTGGAAACCTTTGATCAAAGTCACTCCTAAACATTACGTGCACATGCGCACCAGATTCCTCATTTCATTGAATAATGTTTATTCCCCCTCCAATAACGCTTCGCAATTTTGTATCTAAAAGAGCCAATTAACTCCCACAACTCCATCGAAATGCGAATGTCATTGTCAACAAAACCCCACATACACACAATCATAGAGTCAGGATGATTTATGGGCGATACATGAGCGATCACGCCGGCCATCCGAGCCAAAACAACGATCCATCAGGTACTGAGCGATCGTAGGGATTAAATATAATTCCGTTGTTATTGGACAACATTATCCGGGAAATACCATCTTTCTACTGTGGAAATACCGAAGCTGCCTACGCATTAACATTTTTGCAGGTGAATTTTTGGAGGCATTTTCAAAAATATGTAATTCAGAAAGCAAAATATATATAATTGAATGCATTCCATGACTAATTTTCTAAGTAAATTATTAGTAATTTCTGATCCAGCTGAAATTCAAAATATCACATTTTTAAATATCATAGCCAATATTAAACAAACAGGTTAAACAGGGTCGATACTGGGTAACAAATAAATACCTACTTAGATAAAGTTTTGGGTCTTTATACTCAATACAAAACCTGCAAATATTTATGTTTATATAATACAGATTTTTAATTTGAAATGAATGTTTATCATGAGAAAAATATGTAACATCATTCGTTCTTAAATTGAAAATTTTTAGGTCTAAAAGGACGTTATCAGTCAGTCAGGATTATATTTAATTCATACGATATTTAACTAATTTAAAAAATTAACAACTGTATAATCTATACCTTTAAAACCTAAAGAATAAAGAAAGAAAGAAAATTGCTTTATTTGACAAAACAAATAAAAACAAATCATTCTTGCTCTTCGACAAGTGACCGTAAAGAAAACTGTTGAAAACCATCCAACATCCGCTTGTCGCGGCCAAGTTGAAAACCAATTCTAAACTTTGTGATAAGTGAAAATCCAATACAATTGTGCAGTTCTCTGATTGGCTTTATGCCAAGCAACGGCAGACGACTCGAGCCAACTTGTTGAAACCACCTGCTAGTGACACCTGCCTGATAAACGTAGCGTACAATAACGACATAACATGTTAATGCATTATTTAGACCGTTTTAAATGTATCAAATGAGTTTCAGTATCAATACGGTAAACGGTTAATGAGTGTTTTAAGACATTGTTATGTCAAGATTTTCGTTCGAGAAGTCTCATGCTGAATATAGTTCAAATTGTTTCGCATTTCAGACCTCATAGGTCAAACACTAGCATCAACTGGTCACATTTTGCTAACTTTACTTAGCACTTTTACACATTACTGATCAACAAAAATTCTGTAAGGAATAATGCTTCCACCATTCTGGAACATTCTGGATTCTGACACATACTCTGGCAAAAAATAGATATCAGGTTGATTGCTAGAAGAAAGTTATAAAGTCTTAATTCTCGATTTCAAAATTAACTATTTACATTACAAAGCAACGTAAACAAGTTTATCCAAAGCCATGCAAAAGTTTAAAGATAGAGTTTGAATTTCAAGGATCTGAATCAACAATTTAAAAAAAGTCTTATCAAACATAATGACTCTTATTTAATAACATTAACCGGAAAGCTATTCAGAAATCACAAATTCCAATCCGCGTTCGAGTGTCATTGTGATAATAGGATTAGCCCTGATGTCCTTGAAGACAAAGTGGCGCGATGGAATAAGGAGTTATCGGATTTGTTAATGAAACTCCAGGCGCGTACTCGAATAGGTTAGCACTAGTGCTATAAAGGCTGAAGTACTATATTTTAAGAAGTATATAACGAATGTAGTACTAATTTTTGGAAGAAGCAGAGATTGCCAAATAATAAAATTGGCCAAGTGCTTATAGTTTCGGAGAAAAAAGGATGTGACATACGGACGGACAGATAGACAGACTTGTCGAATCTATAAGGGTTCCATTTCTTTGCCATTTGACTACGGAACCCTAAAACCAGTTTAAATCGGAAAATGTGAACATAATTCAGAGTTAATATCAGACACTATAAGTTTGTTACTTTAGGAAAAAACAATTCTATCAAACTCACAATTAGACATCGTAATAATGTGATGTGGATACGATTTTTGAAAGTTAATAGTTCTTACATAATTATATGTATTGTGTACCGATAATTAAGTCCCGAGTACAAAACAACCAAATTCATACAGCTTGACGCTAAAAACGTTTATTTAGTAAACAATAAAAAAAATTAAACATGCACTCGTAGTTAATGCATTTAAATTTTCAGACGTAAGTAACTAATCCCACTACTTTCCATAAAAGCATACAAATAACACCGATTTCTTTGTTTCTAACTCTTCAGGCGTAAGTTACTAATTCTATTACTTTCTAAAGCATATAAAAACACAGGTTTTCTTTGTTTCGTAAACGATCTAACTAAAGCATAATTAATGCAAAGGTTCTCCGCTTTGTAGTTTCCCCGTGTAAGTAATGGAACTCCCGTAATAATGGGCTTCCCCAGGGTAGTACACTAGCACCTACTTTGTTCCTTTTGCATAGAATCGAGAAACGTGCTGCTATGTAAGTTTGAAAGGCACTCTGCTTTTGTGCGAAGCCTGACGCTCGGCCGCAATCCGCTCCGCATCAGTTACTGCGTTAATTGACTTTGCTGACTCCGGTGGCGGGAAAACAAATATGTCACGTGCTCAGTATTTTCATACTTGGCTTTTGATTGTCGACTATAGTACGTAATAAGTGGAATATTGTAAAGTATATTCCACTTTTAACATAAATTAATATCCACTTACATTCACATAGCGCTATCTAGTCCAAGTTAAGCATTTAGCCTATAATATGAGTACTAGACAACAAATAAACGACTTATATATTTTTTTGTAATACATACATATTATACATAGAAAACGCCCAAACCAATACAAACAGACATGACCATGCACACAAATGTTTGTTCTGCCCGGGGTTTGAACCCGGAACCCTTGGTGACGTTGCTTTGCTTGATGACGGTTGATCATGACCATTTTCCTTTTCGTTGACGTCGAATGACCTCGAAGAGATATCTTAATGTGTACCCGGATTATAGTCATCGCAATTGTTATTTCAGCGGTTGATATATTAATAAAATATTATGTTCATAGCCAAATTATAATATGGTATATACTGTTCAAGTTTACATTTATGCTTGAAATATTTAGATTTTATACCAAACCATAACTTATGTTATCCTAAAGTAGACGGGCCCTTGAATATTTAATTATTTACTCACCTGTGAAGCGTATAATTCAACGAGAAACACGAGTTTCTCGTTGAATTATACGCGAGTCTTTACTAATCTAAGAGGTTCTTCAAAGCACTCTGGAACCTTTTGAATATTGGAAATAATCTCTGTTCGCTTAAGCTAAAAGCCCAAAGCTCAAAACTCGACTGAGCTTTACTGACCACAATGTTAGAAATTATCTGCAGAACTCTAATCTCTATATGAAAATGTGGTCTACAGTAATTAGGAGCTGTTATTTTAACTGTCAACGCATACATAGGATAACTGTTTACTAGATTCTAACATGTAAAATTTTCGCCTTGAGTATATACATTTTAGGGGATGTCATTAAGTTAATTTTTGAAATGAATACTCCGAATACGGCGTTACGGCTCAAAGCTTCTGGTTTTCATCAAAGACGGGATAATTAACAGTAAATAATCCCTTAAACGATTTAGTAGCCTCTGAGTATAAACTGTTTTCCTCGTTGGGAACTTTTCTCTTGTCATTAATAAAGCTGATGATAACGTCCATTTTGCTGAAAGTATAGTCATCAAAATTATCTTATCTTGCATGTCATTAATATGTAAACCTATTTTCGGTTTTTGATTTCCTTTAAAATGTTGGTCTACCAAAAGCTTCTAGATTTATTCTCATTTTAGGAATCTGATAATTATTAAAAAAGTATTGTTTACACAACAAGGCTTTATGTCCATGTGCTGTAGTCATTTCAATAGAATGAACTTGTTCTAAATCTTTATTATGCCAAACCGTTATCTCATTAAACAGTTACCTATATTCGTCCTATAATATATGGTACCAAATACTTATTCATTATCCTTAAATTTTCCGGCTTGATGGCCCATGCCGTACTCGAGCCATTGTTTGAATATTTCACAACCTTCGAATTGTTGGGGAGTGGTGATGGTCCTTAATAACCGTAATAAGCGATAACATTTAAATTTGAGACTAAGAATAATAATGACTGTTTTCACAATAACCTTAGTTAAAAAACATTTCGCAAAATATAATTTCAAAATGTATGTATGATAGGGATGATCGATATTAGATAAACATCGATGTTGACATCGATCTTACCATCGAATCAAAAGTATCGATACGATAAATATCGATCGAAAGACATCGATATTTCTAAAACATCGATGTTTTTGTAAACAAATCGAACTGTATATTATATTTATGCAAAGTTTTAATTATTAGATAAATGCCCTTTTACTGAGACACCTAGAAATCACGAATATCATAAGAAAAAAATCACATTCCTAGAATTTTTGGGACACTGTAAAAAAATTCACTTTGACAGGTGTTTTTCTTTCAGTCTGTTCCGTTCCGTCTAAATTGAAATAAACTTATTGGCACTGTGTTTTTATTCCGATCATTTTGATAAGTGTCATCTAGTGGAAAATAGTTGAAACTTGATAGTCATCTGCTAATGACGTTGCAATACTTACTGATATTTAGTTGAAGCTTCAAATTACTACACCTCCTGAAAGCTAGACCACGCCCAAAAGTATAATTCACGTTTCGATATTTTATTCAGGTAACATCGATGTTCCGATGATATCGATGTCAACCTATCGATGTTAAAACATCGATGATTAATATTAAAATATCGATGTTTATTCAACATCGATGAATATCGATCATCCCTAATGTATGACCATGTTTCTCAGGAGGTTTTGTAATGGGCTTTGACAGCGCAAGGTTTAACGTTATAAGCCAATAAGCCAGTAACAGTCAGCTAAATACAGGATTTAAATATTCCCATACTCCATAAAATACAAAGCTTAGCATGAAAGTAACGATCAAATCTTAACATTTCATTAAATTGTTACCTTAGTATATTAAGCTATACTAACCTAAGGTTTTGATAACTATATCACAGGTAAAATAAATACTACAAGTTTCTAATATATAAATGCATCGCATCAAATCCTTAAAATGCATATACGCTTATCGCAGATAAAAGCAGACTTATAGCTCTGATAAAGTCAATGCATATCGTTTATTTTGGAAATTCGTACTGGTATTAACTTGTACTCGTATACCAACTAAAAATCTGAAGCTACCATACAAATATTTAATTATTAATCATATTAATTTGTCTAATAAATTAATCTATCATTCATAAACTTGTATCACCTGGTCTGAATAACTGAATAGTTTACTGCGTACAAAATTTTTTCAATTTAAAGTATTTTGAGTAAGATTTCTTATTATTGTAAAAAATAACACGTTCACAGTTCCCAGTTACCGAATATGTCACAATGGCGCCATATTTTGTAGCGCTTGCTACAAATTGCGATGGTTACCATGGTGGCGCCACCTTTGCTATAAAATGTACAAGTGGTGTAGTAGTAGTAACTGTGAGCGTGTTAGGCGTGCGGCACGGCACGGCTCGGAGGCGGTCGCCGGCCGGACGCGCTAAGGGCCGCCACTGACCCGTGCCGTGCTTGCAGGATGCACGCGGTGGGGCTGCACTCGGCGCTCGCCATCCGCCGCGAACGCAAGCGCCGCGCCGAACAGCAGCGGGCCCGCGAGCGCCGCTACTCCCTCCAGTCCTCCGAATCCGGCGTCACCTCCCCCACTGCTCCACTGGCAGCTTGGAACGACGACGCTTCAAGAGAACCAGAACCACCGACAATGAAGTCGTCTCCTCCGTCGGCATGCTCCACCTCGGGGTCGTCTTCCTCGTGCTGGGCGTGTTCCTCATCGGATCCGGCTGGCTGCCCGACGACGTCACCTCCTGGAGCAGCATCGGCTCCGTCAGCTGGTTCAACGAACTCGTCTGTTCAGGTCTTTTTGCTCTAGCCATCGGCATCTTTCTGATAGCGTTGCACAAGTATCTCACCAAGAGCGAGGAGGACGCGTTAGAGGATTACGTGCAGAGACAACTGACGCGCTCCCGATCCGGGCATAGGTTGGAGAGGATGCTGAGACCGGAGGTATGCACACGAAACACGGTAGGAGAGCGCGGGCGACCGAGGTCCTGCCGGAGACGATAACGGAGACCTACACGGAGCCGCCGCCTGACCGCGCGCATGGCTTTGTCAACGCTTTGGCTATAAACGGAGATGCTCTGCGAGACTCCCCACTGGAGCAGATCGCAGAGGAGGAGATATCGGTGGCATCGGAAACGGACAGACGGCTCGGCAGATTTAACAAGGACACGTATTCCACGCCA
Organism: Leucinodes orbonalis; assembly: GCA_019425675.1. Lineage (NCBI taxonomy): Eukaryota > Metazoa > Arthropoda > Insecta > Lepidoptera > Crambidae > Leucinodes > Leucinodes orbonalis. The sequence continues at coordinate 6,787 of PQWD01004864.1, read as the reverse complement.
TCGGTGGCGCCCAGTCTCAGTCCCGGGTCGCCATCTGACACGCGGGAGCTGCTCTCGGACGGCCGTTACATGATAATGTCGCGAATGTGAACAGGTTAAATTTCGACAGATCAATGATTCCGAACGGTACTTGGTGGTTAGTATTTCTACCGATGCAATTTCGTGTTAGTATTGTCGAACCTCGAAAGTTCAAATTGAAAGCCCGACCTTGTTGGAATCAGTGAATTGCCGAAACCCCTTTCCACCCAGCGTTTACGTTTACGTGGTAAAATGTTTTCGTGAAAGTGAACTCTAATTCTATTGTGATTGGGATCGTATTCCCGCTGTTTAATGCCTACAAGTATTTCGTATCACTAACGTTCCGCTACTTCGTTATCTATAAGAGTGAGCTTCAAGGCTTCTTCGGCGGTGTCTCAATGGGTATTTTATTTAAGTTCATGAAACGCTTTTATATTTTAACAGACGGACCAACTCTTCGGTAGATTTTAGCAGTAAGTTACGACTCACATTTATAATTGCAACCGCAAAACTGTTCTTTGTTTTTCAGTCTGTTAGTCTTTGGTTAGTTGGTTGATATTTGTGGTGACGTCCATTCAATATCTTTATTCATAATCGGTTGCTATTATAAATGGGAATTCGGCGTGTATATTTAATTAATGAATTACGATTGACATTCCGTGTGTATTGGCTTGAGACTGATTGTTAATATACTGTTCTTGTGTCTAACATTTTGTAAGTATGATAATTAGTGTTGATTTGTTCTTTCTATATATTTACGAGGTCCCTCGCGTATTTTACACGTATGTGATTTTTGATCTTAGATTAATTTTACTCCTGCATAAATATTTCTGATCAGAACTTTAGCATTTTCGAATCCAAGGATCTTGTTTACTACTCATAAAATTATTCCTGTATCGAAACAGAAACGTGCCAAAAATTTGAAATGGCAATAATTTTGTAATTGTTTTTATTCACCATTAGAGAACTTTCATACTTAACACCTTTGGAATGTTTTTTATGTAAATGATCCATTCGATTTCTTAATACTTCCTAGATGTGTTGCTTGATTGTTACTGAGAAACTTTTATAACATTGCTTTCTTTCAGCTGTTTAAAATTGAGTGATATTTTACCAATAATTTTATTTATGGCTGTGAAAATATTCCCACAAAGACTAACAGTCAAACGAGATGTCAAATTATATGTATGTATACTTGTAACATTGATATTAATTAAGCTTACACAATAACACGAGCTTAGCTTCACAATGCTCAAAATTTAAATTATAATAGGTTTCACCCTTTTTCTTCTCCTAATTAGTAATTTTGGTGGAGATTCAAATCTCCGCTTTTTTCCTCCTCTACATATGCATAAGAGAGAAATACACACAAAGCCATATCTATACTCTCTGAAGCAGTATTTAAAACTACTGCGTATTTTCTTATGACGTGTTTGATTTGAGAAAAGCAAATGTAGTTGCAATGTACAAATATATAATATCGTTGGTCGAATAAAATCATTGACATTAAGTTAAATAAAACTTTGCAACATTGTCACTTGCGGTAGGCGTTTAAATAAGCAATTATTTTTGCAGTTAGAAACTCTTCATATTTTATCAGAACATGTTTGCATCGATCTAAAAGTTAATAGTGTTCATTATGGTAAGAAATGAATTGTTACATAAAATGGTTCGCTAATAAACTGTTTCCAATACCATTTTGAATTGTTATAACAAGATGTGACAATTAATATTTTTATTAATGATACATTAGATGTGTGTGTTTCTCTCGTATGCTTATTTTTTATCTCTTGACTCTAGTCCTAGGTTTAAGTGCTGTCTATAAAACATTGCCTTATTAAGAAACTATTTCACGAGTATTGTATATTGTAATAGCACAATTTTTCTATAAAATATCGTAAGTTAGTGCTGGGAAAGTATTAGAGAACTCTTTAAAAGTTAACGCATGTCCCCACGTCATGTTACTAGGGTTTCAGAAATTTATAGATTAGATTATATTTTAACACTATCTACGTGTAATTGTTAAAATATTTTTAGTCAAAATTAGGCAATCATAATTGGATATGAGAAATACAAATTAGTAGAGTGAAGAAATTTTGCAAATTATGCATCCATAGTTGATTTTTATATATTCTGGTGCAGTTGGACATATCTTTTTAGAGACAAACGGTAAATTAGCAACAAATATTATTGATACATTCGAAAATGGTTTTTGTGCTATTCTGAAATACTGAATACCCGATATTTTCCCATCACTATGTAGTATAATTACATAAATGTCTAGAAGAAGCTAGCTTGTGAATGTACTTTAAATAAAGTCACTAAGTGGTTTGTCGTTTAAATGGACCTGACTTGTTCAACTCGTTAACGTTTTGGAGATATAATAAAACATTCCTCAGTTTAGCACAAAAAAAAATTCTCCAACATTTTATTGAATATTGTTATGTTAACTTAATATTAAAAATAAGACAGATAACGAATCATAATTGTAATTACGGACGATGGGCGAAGACTCTTTTAATATTAAATCAATTATAAACCACATGTTGCTTTGAAATATGTACCTTTTAAAAGCAATGGATATTACACTTAAGCTCTGAATTGTTAAATTTTATTCATCGAACTGTTAAGAAAATAATATAAACAAAAACGCACTCAGGAAAAATATTGTTAACAACACCCATCTTTCTTATAATTGAAAAATATATCTTATAAATCCTCTTAAAGACGTATTTTATCGTTATTATACTCCAATAATTAGAGGAGGAAAGGGATTATCTTTCTACGTTACAAAATGTTTTGATATTGAAGAAGATTTAATGAGAAACGTTTTTTGTTGATGAAAAATGTTGTTGAATTTGCTAATCCCTAAAACATTTTGATTGGATAAATTTTCCGTCGATAAATGTTAAATATTTATCACAAAGATCAGACAGAATTGTTTTAATCGAGATGCAAAAAACCATTTCAATATTGATTCCCGCAATCAAAAAAATCATTTACTTAAATACATGATAAGATTGCTTTAAAACCTAAATGATTACACCAAAACCCGATTGAATAAATATTTTTTCCTGAGTGTGAGTCATTTTAGTCATGTGATAAATCAGAGGAAGCTCAAGATCTTGCTTTTAAAGTTTTTCCTTTTTAAACTAAACTTTAAAAAAAAATGTTATTACCTCTTTTAAATTAGAGATTCCTACTAACTCCTGTATCTTTGTTATATCTGTTATAATGCCAAAGAACTGATATGCAAACATTAGAAAAGACAGTAAATATCAGGCTTGATCTCGAATATAATAATACATACGTGCTGACCCGCTGCTGCAAGACTATTAGCAATTTAATATCGTTAAAATTGCATCTTTTCAAAATATTTATTATTTCATATCTTCAAAGATTTCTTGGGCTTCCTTGGATGTGACTCCGCGTGCTGACTGTAACTGCACTATAGAACAAATAGTAAGCACACTTTGACTATGAGATTTCTTGTGCCTATACAACTTTTGTACTTAGGTATTAGTCTAAAGAACTCGCCATAAGGTCACCTGTACATAAACCATATAATCACTATCCTGGTAATGTTGCCTTCTCATGGATGCGAAATTACACTGTAACTACGTAATTCGGTAAAACCGTTTGTATCAATTTACATAATGTTACGTAAATATAATAAGAAAAGAAAAATGTTTTCGTTGATGACTGCTAAAAGGTCTCGTCATGATGAGTTTTTTTTACAGATTTCGGCGTTCTCAGCGAAGTTTTAAAACAGGTGTTTCATTATTTGATTATTGTGATTTCCAATTTGTATTGATAAAGAAAATCGGGGCTTATACCTTTTATATTAAGACTAAGATGTTTAAATCTAACTTTTACTGTGCTCCAAGATTTTATCCGCGGTTTAAGCTTATTTCCGCAGTAAAATGTAGTCATTGTGTAAATTGTTTCATTTTTTTAATATTGCTATCAAAATAAATAGAATTCAACTAAATGAAACGAAATCGTACTTTTCGGAACATAAGAAGGTTACATTGCTTAATGCTAAGCTTTCATGAAATTGGGAAACTCCTGTGATTGAATGGAAACTAAACAAATGTATCATTTTGAGTAGTTGTATGATTTTTGTGTGCTAAGTAAAACACATTTCAACTAGTACCAAGGGAAGTTTTTTTATCTGTCAACTTTAAGAATGATTTGAATATTTTTTTATGAATATGACCCTGAAATATTTCATCTTGTTGAGGTAAATCACTCATATTTTCTATATATATATAAGAATCAAATTGTTATTTTTTTAATTAAAATCGCCAAGCCTTTCTTTTTGCTTCTTTCATTAACGACGATTCTTTTACGACCGTATTTATATTGTGTTTGATTCCCATGTTCGTTATTAATTGTTTTACATATTTAAAATTTGTATTATAATTAACGTGTTTTTGAATTATGAATTTTAATTGGTAATGAATGTAATAACGGTTGTTTTGTGCTAAACGTTCACTTTTTTCTCTTTCATGAACGTTATTTCTATTTTATTCCTTGGAACTAGTTGGAATGGCGATAAATTGTTTATAAAGTTTTGATGTCGTGGCTCAAAATGTGTTAGGTGTACCTTTTTTATGCAGTTTCGGTGTCGTGACAACATTTTTATGAACGCTTTTGCGCATTTTTGGAACTATACACACGTAATTCATTGCACTTTAACGATAGACGTGACTCTTCCGTTATTCTAGTTTTACGTATTTATTATGTTCTTCATCGTGATTGTGGATAGATATGTAAGTTGATATATGAAATATTGTGAAATCAATGTATGTTGGACAATTGTAACGTAATTCGAGTATGATCTTAATCATTTCAATGGTATATATTCCACAATATTTGAACATTGCTTGCTTTTATTCGTGATATTTTTTGTGAGGGTTCCATGTATTAATTTTCTTTTAATATCATCTGATGTATATTATAAATACAAGTATTTTAAGTTAGGTATCCTCACTTTTAAAAGTTATATGCACAGATTTCCCAATACACGAGATGGGGCAAGCCGCGTTTAAAGTGCGACAACTGTAAGCTCAACGAGCATACACTGGCTACCAGTTTACGCTCTGTGAGACGAGTCAAGACGCACGAATATGAGAAGAAATTACCGTTTTTTTTCAAAATGCCATCCTGTGCAATTGTAACATGCCATCATCGCAATAAATCAGTAAATTTACCAAGAAATATAATAACTTTTCACAGGTAAGAACCGAAAAGAAATTGGGACACTGGGACTGCCTATAAACTTGGCGGCTTGTCCAGTCTAATGTATGTTCTGATGTCTGTGGTTATATGATATATTTATATGAACTTGGTATTTAAAAAATAATTTATGAAGTTTTACTTAGATTTGTAATCAATATTTAAAAACTTACTATGAGAGAATAATGTGATTAAATAAGAAACAGGTTTTCAAATGAATTTTATTAAAAATATTAGTACTTTTTAAATAATCACAATATAAATATATGATAGTCTCTTTTATTAAAATTCCTAATTAAATACATTTATTTCTCTTATAGAAAGTCGAGTATATCTTAAATCGTTCCACATTCATTCCATATTAGTCATAATAATAATATTTTTGTTTCATTCAATTTTATTACACTTATTAAACTTATAAATTTCAACATTGAGTTTTTATTACCCTGCAATATTGATCAAATATTTTTTCATTGACAAAATGTCGCACTACTAACAACTGGACTTGATTAACCCTCCACGATATTGAAGGGTTCGATTCTATTTTGATTTTCATCTAGAATAGTAAAGTTCATAATATTGATTTAAATATTTCATTTCATTGAGAAACTGTCGCAACTACTAACAACTGGTTAATCCTCCCGTTATTGAAGGGTTTGATTATATTTTGGTTTTTAATCTAAAATAGTAAAGCTCAATTCTTACTAAGGCTTTATTGTTGTTTAATGAACGCAAATGAAACATAACTTTATTAAGTGCTTTGTAATCTAGTGTTTAAATAGGTTGGTAGGCTCGATACTAAATCGTCTAGGTGCAACAGGAATTCTATGCACTTATGTGTTACACAATAAGCGTCGGTGGCTCAATGGTGTTGACTGTCACCATCCTACCGGTAGGTTCAAATCCCGCCACGTACCAATGTTTCGAATTGTCGAAAAATATATGTACGTTCCGACGCTCTTACGGTGATGGAAACATAGAGAGGAAACCTGTGCACGCTGCGAAGAGTTTCATAGGTTTCGTGAAGTCGTCCTTCCCGCACTGCGGGATAGCGGGATTTGAACCTCAGCCCTCCCGATAGAAGGCACAGTCCACACCATTGAGCCAACGAGGCTCTGCACCGATGACCCAGACATAGCTACCTTGAATATATGTAACTTACCAAAGATAGCCTACTTATAACTTAAAAGAAAAACATGTTACTTACTACACTCGAAGGAACCCGAAACCCGATTGTAAACATACACCTACAAAACTTGGTAGGTAAAGACAAAGGCTAAATAGAACATCTTTGTCTAGCCATTGACGTCCTTGTGACTCATGGTTCCCTAGTACACGGAGTCGCCTTGGATCACTGCACTATTGCATAGTCCTTGCCCTTATCGATCCCAGTCAAGGTTTACAATGTAGCCGAAACGTAACGTTGTAATTTGTCTCTAAATTATCCTAATATTGTAGGTTCACCTGATTAGGTGTATCACTTACTATCAGGCGAGCGTGTGAACGTGCATGTTAACCTTGTAACAAA
>PQWD01004863.1:51234-103395 GCA_019425675.1 Leucinodes orbonalis | reverse complement strand
ACTAGCGGCCATTCGATAATGGAACGATGTGATATTCCATGTTCCGAATTTGAATTTAAAATTGCTTTCTTTATCAAAGTGACCGTAAGTTTTTTAATGTAAAATGTTTTAATCGGAACCTTGGATTGAAGTGCAGTTGCCTTGTCAAAAACGCTATTTATACTAATAAATACATATAATTGCCTCAACGGTAATTTAAGAAGGGAGGGAGGAAAATAACTCAATTTCAATTTATCTATCAAAGGTTCCCGAAAGTTTAAAATAAACTTTGAAGATACTGTGGGCTTATATTTTTTACGGTATATCACTGAAATTAAAGTCTTAACAAAATTGAAAAATACGGTAACATTGATTTAGCCCATTTTCAATTAATGGATACAAAATGAACTGCGTTTTTAGATTAAAGATATAAAATATAGTTACGTTCCATTCATTGTTTCAAATTGAAAGCCACAAATTGATTATAGATAAATATCAATGCCCCTAATTGAGTAATCCCAGTAAAAAGGAACGTCTCAACGGCCCCAAGTGCGAGTTTTCACGACAATTATATAATTAAACGGTTTGAATTTTGTAAATTGTTTTCTTTTTGAATCGTAAAATCGTTGGGGCGTAACGAATTCTGTGAAACGGAGCGTCGCATTGTTTACTCTAAGAATATCACTTGGAATGTTTACAATAAAGCATTGTTGAGTTATTCGGCTCACAAATAGCAGTGTCCGTTTGTAATAAAAATAAAACCTTATACTAAGAACTGACAAAGGCTTGCTAACATAGACCTCTGAGAATTTTTATGCCGAAAACTAAATTCGTCACACGTTATTGTTTAAAATACATTTATTTAGATGTTTTATCACTTAAATAGATAAACAAGAATCATTTTAAACATATTATTGTGGTTGTTTTTGAAATATAATATATATTCAATTTTATTTTAGGCCACTTAATGACTTAGGCATTTTTACTTAAGAGTTATACAAATTATGAAGACGATATTTCAAATACATAGTTTTAATTTTAAAATGCTTTTTTAAATTGAGGTAATAATTCTAATAAATTGTATGTTCTTTCCTTAATAAGAATATATCAATTATGCAAATTTAATTCTTTTAAAATAAACTTCATTTAAAGAGATCCAAAATATAACTCCAACACAGAGTTTTGTTCGTAAATAAACAGTAGGTTTAAAACCAATTCTTATTATACATGTATATTTATATAGCTTAATACATGACCTTTATTATAAGGAATACAAAACGCACTTCCACGACTTAAAATACTGAGAATTCGACAAACAATAAGTAATTACATCTTAATACAAAATACTAATTCAAATTTGCATTCTTATCAACCGTGTTTTTGTTTATTTAACAAATTACAAAACGTAACCTGTAGTTGTTTATTATTGTATAAAATGTTTTTTAATAACAAAAAACCTTTTCACGGAATAATAAATTCGGATTTTCGAACGACGAGCGTCGGTGGCTCAGTGGACTGTGGACTGTCGCCTTCCTACCGGAGGGCTGAGGTTCAAATCCCGACACGTACAATGTATTTTCGAATTTTCGAAAAATATGTACGTTATCCGACGCTCTCACGGTGAAGGAAAACATCGTGAGGTAACCTGTGCACGCCTGCGAAGAGATTCAAAGGTTGTGCGTGAAGTCGGCCCATCCGTACTAGGCCCAAATGACGACTAAGGCTTATACCCTGTACTGGTATGCTCGTGCCCCGAATATTGATTGATACTAAGCAGGATTTGAACCTGCTCCCACAAATTCGGAAAGTAACAGTCGACACCAATGAGCCATCGACGATTACTCATCACGGATCGAGACAATTTCCGGTCACCCATCCAACCACTGGCCATACCGTAGTTGCTTGACTTAGTACTAGCTTTATAAAATCGAGTACTCTTAATGTTCTCTTTTTTTGAAATAGACTAAATTATTGAGTTCTTCTCCAAAAGTCCCAAGTTCACGTCCCGTTTGTTGCAGCCGACCCGCTTCCTGGCAAGCACGTGCCGCTAGAGAGCTATGAGAGCGAGCTGGAGAGGGAACACGCGCTGCCGACGTCGGTACCCAATGCTGACATCCTCAAGACCAACAGCAACCCGACGTATCACAAGCCAAGGTAAGGATCATCACTTACTTAAGTTACCAATGGTAATAATGTGGCCAGGTTTCCATTTGTTTGCAATACATTTTTATGTTCAATGTGTAGAGGACGGTTAAGGTTAAGATTGGTGTTGCCAGATCCTATTTGTTTTTAATCAAAATAATCGGGATTTAAGGTTGCAGATTGGGACAGTTAATAAATTGTGCCATTTTGAATTTGACAGTAAAGTAATAAAAAAATTACGGAGCGTAAATATTTTTTTTGGACTTTTGAATTTTATTATTAGATTTACACTGTCATCATCATCAGCTCATTAAACGTCCCCACCGAGGGGCACGAGCCTACCCGTATAGGGTGATTAGGCCTTAGTTGTCCACGCGGGCCCAGTGCGGATTGGACGACTTCACACACAACCTTCGAATCTCTTCGCAGGCGTGCATGAAGGTTTCCTCACGATGTTTTCCTTCACCGTAAGAGCGTCGGATAACGTATATATATTTTTCGAAAATTCGAAAATACATTGGTACGTGTCGGGATTTGAACCTCAGCCTTCCCGGTAGGAAGGCGATAGTCCACACCACTGAGCCACCGACGCTCTCTGAGATTTACACTGTCATTTACAATAAATTCCCATGTAGTTCAATCAATATTGATATAAATCAATCAATATTGCATTATACTAAGGCTAATTGCATCAGTATTTTTGTGGATAAATTAACAAAATATATGCAATAATATTACAAATTCAAATAAAATAACGCTAATATCTTACTGGGGCACGCACTCGCTCCACTGGCATGACACGCCACAATTTGGGGGTCGGTCTCGGCCACAAGGCAGGATCATGGAGTTGGAATGTCTCGAGGAGGCTCACTCTCGCGCATTTAATTTATCGGGACATTTAGCGTCCCCTGGAAATCTTGACGTCCCGCGCAAATCGGGACACCTGGCAATACTAGTCAGAACGCACACCTGGTTAGTGATATGCCTGACCATGAGAGAGCGACATTGAAGGAGACCATCAACTGATAGTTATCTCCATCAACGCCGCACTGCGCCCGTCACCCGAGACAACAGATGTTAGGACTCTTATACTCAGACTAATATAAACACATGTTCATGCACACTAATGTTTGTACTAAACGGGTATCGACTCCGAAATACCGGGTGCAAATTTACCCCCGGTAAGATAGCAAATTGCTAATCCTTAAGTAACGCCAAGATTCATTGCATTTTTACGACCGCCCGAGTAACAGTGGAAGGAAACAACTTTTTATACCCTTTGTATAACGGTGTTTAAGTTTAGAGCTCCCATCGCGGATTTACTATAATGATTTCATTTTAGATGGAAATTGCGCTATTTTGAGATTGCCCTGACTTGACGACTCTTCAACATCAGCTCATAAACAGGAACAAGTCATCTTGCGGTATTGCAACAAACAAAATATTAAGTTATATAGATTTTTAGGCGTGAATTTGGGTATCTAAAGGAATATAAAAAGTTTCAATTATTTATTTTGAAGTGTTCAGGGTGTTCATTTTAGTTAAATTAAAATTGTTCATTATCAGCTCATTAAACGTCCCCACCGAGGGGCACGAGCCTACCCGTAAAGGATATTAGGCCTTAGTCGTCCACGCGGGCCCAGTGCGGTTTGCCGACTTCACACACAACCTTTGAATCACGACGTGCGTAGGTTTCCTCACGATGTTTTCCTTCAGCATAGAGCGTCGAATAAACGTACATTTAGTTTCGAATATTCGAAAACAACATTTGGTAGTGGCGGGATTGATACTACAATCCCCTACTCCGAGATCCACCTGAATGAGAATGAGCCACCGACGTTAAAATATATGTATAAACATATATTTTTGTAAATATCTTAGATAGAAAACACCTATTTAAATACAAACAGACATGATTTTTGCTTACATATATTTTCCGGAAATCAAACCTGTGGAACCCTTTGGTGTAGTAGACTTCTTAACTATTATACCACATCGATCCCCAATATCTCTTATGTTTATTGTTAACAAGAAAACATCATTAACTTAAAGAAGGATCAGTTCACTATCGTAAAAGACCCAAGTATAAATAACTACAAAAAGGTTGTTTATAGACGAACCTTTGAAGACAAAACACATTATCTAATAAACTTGTTACTTGTTAGTCTTTTATTGTCAATTTGATGAGAAGATCGCATACGCTACAGGTTTCTATTCCCGCGTAAAATAAGTTACGCGTAAGTTAATCGTAATCATTTAAACAATTATTTGCAGCATACAGAACATAAAATTTGAACATACAGATGTTAAACAATACTACAAATAAACGTTTATCAAGGTATTGTGAATATATTTCAACTTACAATTAAATATGGATGCTATGTAAAACAAAAACGAAAGCAAGATGACATTAAAGAAAATTTAACAAAGTATTTAATAAAAAATGATATTATATAAATGGGGGAGACCTATGTCCAGCAGTGGACTGCGATAGGTTGAATAGGATATTATATTATCTGTGGCGTAAGTTACTGAAAAAAAAAACTTGTTAGTTTTAGTAGGCTCTTCGCAGTGTTAGATTCATTAAAAATATAACTAATTTAAACCACTTGCTTGACGATTTATAATTTTAGAAGAATTTGGTATAATGGTTGAGATGACGGATTACACCAAGGGTTCCGAGTTCGATCCCCGTGCAGTGCAAACATTTGTTTAGTTTAGGTGTTGCTATGTATAATATTAGCAAGAAGAAGTAAAGAATTATGTTTATCCGTTGTTTAGAACCTACCCATATTACAGGCTAAAATGCTTAGTTTGGGACTAGATGGCGCTGTGTGCATGTCAGTAGACATTTATTTATTTATTATCTCCCGTGCTTTCTCTACATATAATGTACAAACAAACGCGTGTTCCATATAAACAAAAACGGAATGTTTCCGTTATGTATTCGGGAGCCATTTTCCGCCTGTCTTCGCGTCGTGAGCATTTCTAATAACGATTTTTTGGGTAACAAAACACCGGGAGGTTATTCTGTGGAAACGAAAAACGATGATACGATTATCGCTTGATGAAGGTGACATAATAGCGCTTTTTGGTTTGAGGTTACTTTATGTAATATGCTAATAGCGGTTGTATTGGTAATTTTTAATTAATCTATTATTTAGTATCAAAAAGAAGTTCATAGCTGATATGATATCGTGCTATCTCTCTTCGTCTTTCTCACGTTCTCAATTTAGTTAAAATTTATTTTTACATGCTCGGTTGTAATAGAAATTAAAATTTAACACTTAGTAATAAGGTAATTGAACAATACTGTAACTGAATAATTTGTATTTTGTTACCGTGGTATAAAAAAACACATTATCATCAACATTTTAAATATTAAGTTACTGGTTTTTTTCTAGTAGAATTGTTTGAACCAGTGTAAAAGTATATTTGACTTGCATAATTGTTCTTTATGGACCAAACCGTTCAAACCTATCAAATATATCAAAAACTAACGGTTCTGACTAAAGTATTAATTATTTAATGACCACTAGAACTTGTCATGATACGATGAAAGTGTCTAATGAAAACGACAATCGTACAATCGAATATCGTGTACAATATCGTATCGTTCGTCGTCCCAGCCGAGTTTTTCTATAGCCTCAGAATTGGGTTCGCGCCAACTCGCGCCCTCGCAATTGTAACTTTGTTTTTATTCAAATAAGGACTGGTATAATGAACAAGTTGTACTGCTCATACATTTTGAAGTTCCCCTTTTTGTATTGACACGGAGTGATTGATAGCATTGACGAAAATATTCCGGAATGGCCGACTTTCTGGCTCTTTGGAATTTGGAATGTTTTAGGCAAATGGAGTCGCTCTTTGAATTAACTTGGTAACTAGGCTTGGTTCGTTGAAAATAAATGTACGAATTTGTCAAAGTATGATGAAACGAAAGTAAAATACTACAACATTAAATGATTTTATTCAAATATGGAAGAAATAATTGTCTCGAATATTCAACTTTAGCATAATCTGTTAATAATTTTATTTTATAATAAAAATATCAATATCTCAACCTTTGTCACGTCTAACAATAGTTAATCATTAACTTAATAGTTTTACCCAAAATAATATCCATTTGTAAAAGCCATTTTTTATTTATTCCAGTAAACGTAACTAATTAATTTTGTGAAATCTTAAATATTTTGTCTTTAAAAGTATTAAGATTTTTAAAAAATATGTGGCTACGAATGTGTAAATAAATATATATTTAAAAGTGTTAGTATAGTTAAAAATCTCGTATCAATAACCTTTTTAAAACAAGATTATAAGAGCAATTCATAAGATAAAAAAATCTTAAACGCCTCGAAAAAGGATAAACACAAACAATGTTAAATATGACCCGAAGAGCCTTTAAAATTCTCTTGTCCACTTAAAAACACAATAAAACTTTCGAAAAATCCACTTCGCGAAATCGTTTACGAGCCAAATATGCAACGGCGAAAGCGAAAAAACTGAATTATTAAAGCGAATTGGGCGAAAAATAAACTTGTCACCGAAGTTTTTGGGGGACCTCTAGAATCGCATCAAAACTCACAATAATTTCGCCGCCGAGAGTTCTAATAAAATACGTGACTCCCAAAACTTGTTTTAAAACTTATTCGTACTGAGTTAAGTGGGATTTACACGGCACGAGTGGATACCGATACCGGTGCTATCATACCAATATAGGTTTTCACTTGTTTCTTAAGCCAACATCATTTTATTGAAAAAGAATTGTAGTGAAGTAAAATACAATTATTGCACTATGTAACACAAAATTGTTAAACCTATATAAATATTTAGATACTTTCAATTTCTTACCTACCACAGGCAACAGTTGTCAATATTCTGTGGATATTGAATAGATGATAATTTTGTACTTAAACGATATACAGGTCATTCTGTCATGGTCAAGCGTATCATATTATATTATCTGTGGTATGTGGTATCACTTTCCATAGGGTGAGCATCCGTACACTTTGTAACTTAAAAAAACCATTTAATTATCAATAAATATGTTGTTATTAATACTAATTTATTGTTATAAAATGTATTTTTTTAAAATAAATTCATAAATAAATATCCGCAGACATTGACACAGCGCCATCCAGCCCCAAGTAAGCGTGGAGCCTGTATTATGAGTTCTGAACAACGGATAAACATATTTACATTTTTTTTTGTAAATAAATACATATTATACATAAAAAACATCCAGACCATTACAAACAGCCATGTTCTACACAATTGTTCATGCACACAAATGTTTGTACTGCCCGGGGATCGAACCCAGAACCCTTGGTGTTGCAACCGACGTCTCAATCGCTACGCCAAATGGGTGGTCAATTTTGTCTATATTCAATTTAAAAATACACTCAACGACGTGCTTTCCCACGGTTCTAAGCCGTTACGTGTAAAAGCGCCTCTTTAGTGAGCAGATTATGTAAATACGGATTTATTTCAAACACGACCCACGACTTATGGCGTTATTCGCAGATAATAACCGAGTAAGGATGTTTTGTTACGAGCCGAGTGACTCGCTTTGACTTGGTGATGTGACAGATTAACGAGTCAATCGCCTAATCGAAAGACTACTTCAGTGCGTAATTGATAAATTATATAGGGTGTTTGTTTAATGAGCGTCGGTGGCTCAATGGTGTGGACTGTCGCCCTCCTACCGTGAGGGCAGAGGTTCAATTCCCGCCACGTACCAATGTGTTTACGAATTATCGAAATTATATGTACGTTATCCGACGCTCTTACGGTGAAGGAAAACATCGTGAGGAAACCTTCACGCACCTCGGTGGGGACGTTTAATGAGCTGATGATGAACAATTTTAAATTTAACTAAAATATATTACACACTGAACACTTCAAAATAAATAATTGAAACTTTTTATTATTTCCTTTAGATACCCAAATTCACGCCTAAAAATCTATATAACTTAATATTTGTTGTTGCAATACCGCAAGAAGATTGTAAATAAATGTTAAGTAAGTATTACAGCCACAGACATCAGAATATACATTAGACGGACAAGCCGCCAATTTATATGCAGTCCAGTGTCGCAATTTCTTTTCGGTTCTTACCTGTGAAAAGTTATTATATTTCTTGGTAAATTTACTGATTCATTGCGATGATGGCATGTTGCAATTGCACAGGATGGCATTTTGGAAAAAAACGGTAATTTCTTCTAATATTCGTGCGTCTTGACTCGTCTCACAGAGCGTAAACTGGCAGCCAGTGTATGCTCGTTGAGCTTACAGTTGTCGCACTTTAAACGCGACTTGCCCCATCTCCTGTATTGGGAAATCTGTGATTACAGCTTTAAAAGAAATTAATTTAGCAGACTCTTGCAAGCTTTTTAATGTGTTATAATAATTATCTATAGGTTCTTAAACCACGCAGAGCGTTTTTATCAACCCTGGAAATTCCTTGCCATAAATAAAAACGTTCACATTTAAGCTTGAATCCTGAAGTAAGCGAAGCCGTTTCATATACATATTATATTGGACGAAATCACCCGGTATCCTTCAACTTGCACTTTAAATATGTTCCGTAAGTTCAGACCATAAATCTTATTCAATTTGTTATTGAGCTGTTCGTAAGTAGGTTAAAGTAAACTTTTATTTGGAACATTGTAAGCAATTGATTGTGGAATTGAGAAAAGCGGTGGCGGATAATTGGCGCAAATATGGGGGAACTATGTCCAGCAGTGGACTGCGATAGGTTGAATAGCAGTGGCGTGCACTCCTTATATGCTAATAAGCAGTATACCATGTGCGTCTAAACAACCCGGAAAATTACCAACATATTAAATGATTCCCACTTATCCGCTCATTTGCATCTACAGATTTAAAACCATAGGCGATCTGCTATCATCAAAAGCATTCTAATTGACAAAAATATGCATTATTTATTATTTTTGCGATTAGTGTCAGTCACTTTGCATGCCTACTCATAGTCTCTGTGCACGCCACTGTTGAATACAATCGATTTTTGTACGTAAAATTTGCGTAATAATCACCTAATTTATTTTTTCGATATCATTTTCTTTTGTTATCCTTATTTATTTATCGCCATATTATATTTTCTTACGAATATGGTTCGATATTTTTCATGTTAGTCTTATTTTAAATAAAAAAATATATATTAGAGTTAAACTTTTTTACGTGAATCTTTAACCCAGATAGCATAGCATCCAAATTGGTTAATGTACGCTTGCTTTTGGCGGCAAAGCGTAGCACAGATAATAAAAGTACCGAATAGTTATCATTTCAAATTAAAAATGCGTTTCATTTTCAATTTCAATTCGTTTTTTTCTCAACTTGTTTTTTGTCACTTATTAACTTTCGACTGCTATTATTTGAATGAAAAATATTATTTATCGGGTTTTTTGAAGATGATGTCATGTTTCGTTTCTTCATTGGTAGATGTTTGGTGGATAAATGTATATTAAATGGTTTATACTGACTCAGGTTAGTCAACAATATATCTCAGTGTGACGATTAGGTATTTTAACTCTTCAATTCAGACAAAGGAGTCGATGTATAAATATTTTTGATTAATAAAAAAATACAAAGCAAAAATACTAATATTCCTTTAAATTCAGAGTATAATATGGAAATGCTTTTATAACAAAATACAAAGTGAAATGCGACATTTTACAAGAACAATTCCTCCCTTGGGATCGAGCGAAGAATTAAAAATTAATCGAATTAATTGAAAACAACATAACTCCAGTTTTACTTTGTATTACGTTAATAATTGTACAAACGCCTCGGCGGATTCGTCCATTAATATCAAAGGGAGAAAACTCGCAAACCCATTGCGACGCACAAAAGTTTGGGCGACCTTCTCTTCAATCCTACTAATATTAGGCCGGGACTCCACCAAATACGAGAGATGTTTTAACAACCAATAAGGCATTGCCCGGTGAAGCTGTAAAGGCCATCTGCAGCCAACAGCAGTAGTCAGTTCGAAAAAACCCAATAAGGCTGATTCTCCACCAAAATAATTATATAATTTCGAAAATTTTGTAATTCATTAGTACGCGGCGGTATTTGAACCTGCGCCCTCGAGATCGGACAAGCAACAGTCCTAATGAGCCACCGATGCTCTTTGAGTTTCATAGCATTTATTTATGTATTTTTTGTTCTCTAACATATGTAACTCATAATATAATTGTTTATCATACGGCGAAGGAAAACAATGTGAGGAAACCTGCGCACGCCTGCGAAGAGATTCAAAGGTTGTGCGTGAAGTCGTCCAACCCGCACTGGGCCCGCGTGGACGACTAAGGCCTAATCACCCTATACGGGTAGACTCGTGTCCCTCGGTGGGGACATTGAATGAGCTGATGATAATATATATATAATTTTTAAGCTACTCGAAATACAAACCCAACGCAGGCGAAGTCGCGGGCATCAGCTAGTGAAAGATAAATAAAACTCGGCGAGTGTAGTTAAAACAATGGTTTTAGATTAATGATAGACGCTTAACCGTCGTCCCGGGAACTTGGGAACTGTGCGAGCAGACTGTGGTATATGTCATAAGACTTGGATTTTGACCCTTCGTAAACAATAAACTAACTTCATAAATAAATAAATAAATATCCACTGACATTCACACAGCGCCACTTAGCCCGAAGTTCAGCGTGAAGCCTGTATTATGGGTACTAAACAACGGATAAACATACTTGTATACATTACAAACAGACATGTTCATGCACACAAATGTTTGTACTGCCCGGGGATCGAACCCGGAACCCTTGGTGTTGCAGTCGACGTCTCAACCGCAACACCAAATGGGTCGTGCACAATCTCATTCAAAAAGTGTCGGCAAAAGTCTGACGCGTCAGTTGGGTAGAATTTCATTCATAACACGTCGCTCACACATACATGTCATACATAGTAGTGTGTAGTGTGCTCATGCTTTTGATTTTGTACTCTTTATATGTAGCCAATATTGAAAAATATTGAACACAAAAGAAATAAGTGCTAAATTTTAATAGTATAATAATTATATGGAAAGTTTAAAGTTCAGTCTCTACTTAGTTTGAACAACGTATTAATGTTTTCCGGTATCTAGGTCACCGCGCACTCCTCATAATTGTGCCACGCGCAAATTTCTGGATTTATATCAACGTTTTGACAACGCAGAATTAATGTTTCAATCACGCTTAGGGCGAGCTTTAAAAACGGATCTAGCCAGAAATCCCGAATCTGCGATTTGGGATGACATTCGCAGATTATGGTAAATTGTTTGCATCCCCTCTGTGAATGTTTTAATTTGTTATTTCTTAGTATTTATGTTTAAGCTCTCGTATGTTCACTTATAATTTTAGAAACATACATATAATTTTAAATATATTTGGTGCATATACGAGTATTGTGTATACCCGTTGGTATTTAAAAATTACATATTTATTGCTAACATAATATACCTTGCAAGCAAACATTTAACTGTGTATATTTTAATTAAATTAAAGACATGCTTGATACTCGTATAAACAAATGTATAAAATGCGCCGGCCTACTGAAAAAAAGATCCTTATAATGTCGAACTACTTTTAAGAACTACTTACGCCATCTAGTGTTGAGTAGTAAAAAAAAAAGTTTTCGATGTAAAAAACTTTAGATATGAAGTCATTTATAACTGTCTATTAATTTTGTAAGTTGAAATTAATTTCGTAGGCAATAAAATTTCGTACGATTTCCACCCTTATTACTATAACATAGCGGACCTCAAAAAAGTCGTAAAAACTTTGCAAATCTCTCTTGATATCGGAATGAGGGATTGTGCAATTCCCGCATTTCCCGAGTTCCCCATAAAAGAGGGAAACATCCATTAAAATCTTATTAATAGTTTGGCACCGCAGACAGGCAGACGGAATGAATGGGTATTGCGAATCTTTTCCTTTCGATGTCAGTTTTAAAGTTTATGATTAAACTCCATTCAGAAGAAACTTATTATACTCGTAAATGTTGCTAGGAGAACTCTTAGGAGTTTACTGTCCGTGTAGTTTTATATTCTAAATTATTATATTTTATCGCGTTTAGGACATTAAATGTTTTCTTATTATCATTTACATTATTGCTATTAAGTCATAATTAAGTTATTATGTTTTTTTTAATAATGTACACAGCCACCAGATAAAAACCGCATATACAATATTTTGATCTAAATACTATTGTTTTATTACAAGCATTATTAAAAAACTTTACTAGTAACGCCACCTAGCGGCAAGTAGCCGCACTAATTGAGAACAAACTTTTGTATTTCTTTGTTTATAGCGTCGTATTTACATCACAAAACGGACTAGCGCATTTTCCACGGTGCAACCGAACTTTTAACCGATGAATAATTTAATGAGACCATCGCAAACAACGATCGCGCACCCTAAAACGCTCCGGTTAAACATTTTATGCTGGCCAGACAGTTTACACACAAATTCTGATTCGTTGGCATAAAATGCGAACGGATTTAGAATGTGGGATTTGGAATGTAGAATTTGTTGGATGCATTAGAATGCGCGATACGCCCGGGTACCATTCTGTACTCGCTGACAATGCCTTGCAAATCCAGTGTGCGGTGAAATTTCAATAATGTATTATTGGAATTTTATGTTTCATTATGGCCGTGCGGTCGGGATGCGGTATTTTAGGGTTAGAGTGGAATTTAGTCCGACGGCCGGCTGCCGGGATCATTGGTCAGTTAACAATATTGAGCGTGCCTTATGAATTATCTGTGCACATACGTATTTGCAAACCTGAGCCCCAATTCCGATAAATTTAAAATGCTAAAGGATCGTTATTTTTCTCAATTCAATACTGACATTTGACACTTGTTTTATGGTCCAAGAAAGACACCTCGCCCTGACTCGCCTGTCACCTGTCAATCTCAATATTCACGATGGGCACATGGTCCCCACGGTTTAAGCGTCTCCACAGCAAAAGGTTCATATAAAACCGTGTTATCAGGATGGAGTATTTACGTATTATAATAAACATTTTAAAATTAAGAGTGGTACCGAGTTTTATCAAATTTGATTATAGCAGATTATAATGTGCCGTTATGGTTATGGTAATTTCCTGGACTACGTATGGTGTCCTACCTAATCGTAGTCCAGGAAATCAGACAATCTCATTCAAAAAGTCTGCCCGTCGCGTCACTTGGGCAGACTTATTCATAATCACGTAGTAGTGTGCTCGTGTTTTTGATTTTAGACTCTTTCTATGACGCGTTAAGGTAAAAATTTAAATGAATAATTTTACGGGCTAAATAAATCAAACAATACGTATGTGTCGTGTGGCTCGGGTTATTTTTTGGTTGATGTTTCTTCGTGATTGTTTGTCTAGCTATTTTAGTGTATATCTAAGTTTAAGGCCTAAACCCCATAGCTACGCTGTGCAGGGAGGTGCTCTGCACTTTGAAGTTATGATCTGGTGATGATGATATTTGTTGTGACAACTAGAACTCGCTGGATCCAGATATTATGAACTATTAAGGCTTGAAGCTTAAGGCAAATTACATTGCGTCGCGCTTATTCCTTGAGGACAGAATCGTCAAATTATGTCTGTTTGTTATATTGAGATTTTTTTCTTCATACATATAAATATATATGGAATATATGCCAAAATAGATAAAGAGCGTCGGTGGCTCAGTGGTGTGGACTGTCGCCTTCCTACCGGGAGGGCTGAGGTTCAAATCCCGACACGTACCAATGTATTTTCGAATTTTCGAAAATATATGTACGTTATCCGACGCTCTTACGGTGAAGGAAAACATCGTGAGGAAACCTTCATGCACGCCTGCGAAGAGATTCGAAGGTTGTGTGTGAAGTCGTCCAACCCGCACTGGGCCTGCGTGGACGACTAAGGCCTAATCACTCATACGGGTAGGCTCGTGCCCCTCGGTGGGGACGTTTAATGAGCTGATGATGATATGCCAAAATAACAAGTTTTTTATGTCTGCCTGTCCGTTTGTTCCGCGTCATCTCTGAAACGGCTGGATGGACGGGCTTATTTCGGCAGGTTGCTGACGTAATAAGAAAAAACATAGGCTGCTTTTATTGTAGACAATGCTTGTTATTTTAGATTAATAAAGCAATTATTCGTCGTGTGACTTAACGAAGCGAGAATAGCTTATAACACGAGCAATACCGCGGGAAACAGCTAGTCTTTATATAAAAATGTCCCGCTGTTTACACTGGACAGTTTTATAACCGAATCATCATCATCAGCTCATTAAACGTCCCCACCGAGGGGCATGAGCCTACCCGTATAGGATGATTAGGCCTTAGTCGTCCACGCGGGCCCAGTGCGGGTTGGACGACTTCACGCACAACCTTTGAATTTCTTCGCAGGCGTGCGCAGGTTTCCTCACGATGTTTTCCTTCACCGTAAGAGCATCGGATAACGTACATATATTTTTCGAAAATTCGAAAACACATTGGCACGTGGCGGGATTTGAACCTCCGCCCTCCCGGTAGGAGGGCGACAGTCCACACCATTGAGCCACCGACGCTCTACAATAACCGAAACCGAATATTCCTACCAAAAGATTGGGTATATATTTTTGAATTTTTATTTTTTGTCCATAGGCAAGTTATTAAAATGCGGGTTGCGTCCGCGGAATAAAGCGAGTTGAATAGTCGAGTAATGGCTTACTGCCAATTTTTCTGATTTCCATACTGGACCGTTTTATGTAGAACTGCGTTTTCTGTGTTGATTCCTTGGGGTGGGGGGACCATGTATCCCTAGTCGATTAAGGTCAATGACTTAACAGGAAAATCTATAGCGTATATTTTGAACGTCACGTTTGTCTGCGGATTTGAGCTAAATGATAATTCCGTATTGATGCTGTGGTTTTAAGTTCTTTCCTAGCTTGCACTTTTGTTTCTGTTCGTATTCATTGTCTTTTGAATAATACTGTTCACTAATAGATTAACTTAGATTTATTTACGATATGGCAAAACTACTTCATGTTTTCACTTTTGTGCAATTATACGATAATATCTCTCTACCATCATCATCAGCTCATTGTATAGGCCTTAGTCTTCCACGCGGACCCAGTGTGGATTTCACGCACACCGAAAATTCGAAAAGACATTGGTACTTGGCAAGATTAGAACCTGCACCCTCCAGATCCAGATACAGTCCTCGCCAATGGGGCCACCGACGCTTTATTTGTATAATTAACAATGGGTTGTTTTTCCAGGCCACCACAGCATCATGGGGCAGCACTCCTGGCGGGAGTGGGAGCGGGGGCGGTCCCCTCATACGCGCCTCCGGGAAGGGCCTTCTTCACGCCCCCCCTTCCCCCGGAGTACCGAAACCCGTTCGCCGACAAACCTACTCTTAGAGGTGAGATATGATAACTTGAACAGTTCAAATTGTAATCTCCGTATTCGTTCACGTTACTGGAGACGAAGCGTAGGCCGACACCCGACCAGATGGAGAGTTTACCTGGTTAAGGTGGCGGGTAGCAGATGGATGTCAACTGCAAGGGATCGGCCCACGTGGAAATGGAAATCATTAGCGGAGGCCTTCGTTCAGCAGTGGACATAATATTAGGCTGTAATGATAATGATGACAGTTCAAATTAACGTGTCTTTTGACTACAGCTCAAAGTTAAAGATTATCTTTGTCGTGGGATGGTTACTTTGCCGGATCCCTTTGTTAATGAGAGGTTTCCCTCTAAAGACGGGTTGTCTTGATCAATCTTGAAGTCTTTAAATAAGCTTTAGACGGAAAACAAAGCATAGTCCGATCCCAAACCAGATGGACTGATGACCTAGTAGTGGCAGGTAGCAGATGTCAACTGCTAGGGATCGCTCCCCGTGGCCTTCGTTCAGCAGTGGACATTTTAGGCTGTAATGATGATGATGACTGGATTTTGACTAAGTATGTATGTTACAGGCACTAACACGGATGGGAACAACTATCTCAACCGGCGGCCTATCCCACCCCCTTCGCTGGGTCCGGGCCACGAGCGGATACCAATTCGACCTCCGGGACAGGTAATCCAGAAAACTATTGTAATATTTATTTATTAAGGTCAGATGCATTCTTCATGTTTCCACAATTAAATTGTGTTGTAGACATCACCGTGAACTTGTTTAGATTCGATACTTTAAGTTAGTTAATTAATTGCATATTTCCAGTCTTTTTAATTAAATTAATTATTATTATTGAAAGGCCGGCAACGCATTTAAGTACCCTCTAGTATTGCTATAGCATAAAAAAAATATTTGCGAGAATATGGTTACAATACGGCCATACAAAATTAAAATCCAACAAATTCTATCGATAAATCGACGTGCAAATTTATGTAAACCAACATGAGCAATAAAGGAAATATGAATATGAATTAAATTAATACTTTTAAATTGATGGGGCAGTTATCCACTAACCAACCACGCGGGCTTAATGCAGATTGGTGGGTGTAACGACCATCCTAAGATTGTAGCCAAGACCGACGGCTTGTGCCCGCCGAAGCACGGATTCATCTTTATTTTCCGACAATCAGGTGATTCATCCTGACCTAACCAAATTAGGAAAAATAGCACAAAGTGACGTCAGGATTAGAACCCGCATTCCAGCTCACGCATCGATCTAAGCCGATTGCTGTGCACACTAGACCACGGAGGCTGGTTTTATAACTTTAGCCGCCCTTTGACCGCCACCATCACCATCATCAGCTCATTAAACGTCCCCACCGAGGGGCACGTGCCTACCCGTATACGGTGATTAGGCCTTAGTCGTCCACGCGGGCCCAGTGCGGGTTGGACGACTTCACGCACAACCTTTGAGTCTCTTCGCAGGCGTGCGCAGGTTTCCCCACGATGTTTTCCTACACCGTAAGATCGCCAATGACGCCTTAAGTCGGCAGACAATACATTTTCTATTGTGTCTGGATTCCCGGCGTTTATTTATTTATTTTTTGCTAGTCACATGGTATTGCATTGGTGTTACACACAGACATCCGAATATATAATTAGACTGGACAAGCCGCCAAGTTTATAGGCAGTCCCAGTGTCGCAATTTCTTTTCGGTTCTTACCTGTGAAAAGTTATTATATTTTTGGTAAATTCACTGATTCATTGCGATGATGGCATGTTACAATTGCACTGGATGGCATTTTGAAAAAAAAACGGTAATTTCTTCTAATATTCGTGCGTCTTGACTCGTCTCACAGAGCGTAAACTGGCAGCCAGTGTATGCTCGTTGAGCTTACATTTGTCGCACTTTAAACGCGGCTTGCCCCATCTCCTGTATTGGGAAATCTGTGGTGTTACATAAATAAAGCTGTAGTTACATTGATCACGTGACACCCTGCAAGGGCACTGCAAAAAAGAGAGCGACGTACATAAGTTTATTAGCTTAACAATCTATTACTCCTTATCTTAAAAAAAGCATATGTGTAATATGCTTTTTGCAAGTGATGTGTTTTTGTGAAACTATTATAGTTTTGTAATTCTGTTATTTTGTTCGGTATATTGTAATAAATCGATATAGTCATCCAATATGGACCTGATAACTATTTGTAGGGATTGTAGGTTATGGTTTGTAGGGATGTTTAAAGGGTTTATATCGATTTTCTTAACAACAATGTTTCGACAACACTAGTAACAGCTTTAAAACACCCCGTCTCGTCACTTAGAAATTCAACCCGACACCGTCTCGGACCCGAAACTTAAATTGTTAGCACCGACATGTAGGGTTGCCACCCGTATTTACTACTACCTGTACTTAAATAAATAAATATCCACTGACACTACACAGCGCCATCTTGTCCCATATTAAGCGAGGAGTTAGGGTAAACAACTGAGAAACATACTTATATACATGTTTTTTTTGTAAATACATACATATTATACATAGAAACACCCAGACCATGATAACAGATTGGTATGTTTATGCAAACAAATGTTTGTACTGCCCGGGGATCGTACTCGGAACCCTTGGTGTAGTAGCCGACGTCTCTGCCATTACACCAAATGGGTAGTCAAATTCATACTAAAGTATTGTACGATTCGTAAGTTATTTAATGAAATTGTACCCTAAACTTTGTAAGAATAATAAAGTGAGAGAAGCTCCTTCATTTTGCATAATTTGATTATCAAATCGCTGATATTCATTTAATACTAGTAAACACTATTTTATTACTGACTGTATCTCATATCTTATTAACGTGTTTTTGTATTTGTTTACGAGTGGTATTCGTTAGGATTTGAACACTTATTACGGAATAAACAAATACCAGTGATATTTGTTTTTAGAATCGAAAACAAATAGATTTTTAATACGAACTGCAAAATGCAATAAACATTTTTTAAAATATAAAGCAAGAGAAAAATAGTAATAATCTTTTTTGCACAAAGAAAAAAAACAATACACGGAGGAACAGAACAGTAGTACAATTAAGCGGTCTTATCGCTATAAAGCAATCTCTTCTAGATAACCTTCAAGAGAGAATATATATATATATATATATATATATATATATATATATATATATATATATATATATATATATATATATATATATAATTATAGAAAAAGTACATGGTACTTTATTTTTATATAATGTACATTAAATTACATTACATTCCCTTCTCGTAAATTAATGTAAAATAAATTAAAATTTAATAACAATATTTTTTAAGTTACTACTAACCCATATGGATGTAATTAGTTATCCGAAATAAACGATTTATTATTATTATATTATTAAATACAAAACGAAAAGGTGGCAACCCTACCGACAAGGTCCCCGCTATTAACTTGATATTGACCTGAATACAAACCGATAGACTAGATAAACTGGTGTCAGTCACAGCTCGCTAATGTTATCTTGATTGTGTAAATGTCGAGGTGCTCCTTACAATGATTTTAATTTTGACGACCTATTTGGTGTAATCACAGACATCCGAATAACAATTAGACTGGACAAGCCGCCAAATTTATAGGCAGTCACAGTGTCGCAATTTCTTTTCGGTTCTTACCTGTGAAAAGATATTATATTTCTTGGTAAATTTTACTGATTCACTGCGATGATGGCATGTTACAATTGCACAGGATGGCATTTTGGAAAAAAAACGGTAATTTCTTCTAAAATTCGTGCGTGTTGATTTGTCTCACAGAGCGTAAACTATAGCCAGTGTATGCTCGTTGAGCATACATTTGTCGCACTTTTTAACGCGGCTTGCCCCATCTCCTGTATTGGGATATCTGTGGGTGTAATGGTTGAGACGTCAGCTACCAAGGGTTACGGGTTTGATCCCTGAGCAGTACAAACATTTGTGTGCATGAACATGACTGTTTGTAATGGTCTGGGTGTTTTCTATGTATGATATGTTTGTATTTACAAAAAAAATGTATATAAGTATGTTTATCCGTTGTTTAGTACTAATAATACAGGCTTCACGCTTTACTTGGGCTAGATGGCGCTGTGTGAATATCAGTGGATATTTATTATTATTATTTATTTAATGGTTGAGACGTCGGCTACCACACCAAGGAACCCGGAACGTTCGATCTCTGGGCAGTACAAACATTTGTGTACATGAACATGTCTTAATGACTCGAACTCATTTGTAAATTATAAATTCTTTCCAGGAGACTTCTTCGCCTCAAGTACCGGCTCCCCCGCCTGCGCCCCCTCTGCCACCCGCGGGCATCGAACCTCAGAAGAAAAAAGCACTCAATACACCAAGCCATAAGGTATGTGTTTAGCTTTTTAAACTTATTCAACTGGTGTTAGTTTATTCGAAAAGTGATTTGATGAATTTTAGACTTTTGTAGCTTATAATAAAATAGATTCAACAATATTTAGAATTTTTACTGCATTATAATTAGAAAAATACAAATAGTTATTTAAGGATATTTTAATTTTTTGATTTAATAAACACAGTTTTTCATCAATTTATTTAGAAATTTTAGACTTATTTTCTATTGAAATAAGTAAGCAATCAAAACAGCAGATAGTGTAAAAAGTTTTAATTTTCCAAGTCTCACAAAACTTGCATGACATTTTGCACAATCACTTTTTATTAATTTGAATTTTAAGCCTTTAAATAATGTTTAAGTCTTGAATAAAATACGACCTCTCTTCGTACTGAATTAATAATTTAGACTAACTGAATATAAAAATCCAGTTTCTGGAAGATACAAGATTCAAATACTTCAAATTATTTGGAAACCTTATAGCCCAACTTCACGATCGCCGCCTACTCGTCGTCATGGATACGTTTCTATTAAAGAGAAGTGTAAAAATAAACCTATTTAGACCCGTGACGATTTCTTATAACTTCTAGATTTGTTTGTGATATTCTGAGTTTAATTCCAAGAAGCGTGTTTTATGGATTCATAAATATTGCTAGAGAATAAGAATTAAACTTTTAATGTAGGCATGTATTAGTTTTTCTTATAAAACCAGTTTGTTTGATCTCAGCGAATGAGCGTAGCCAGTCTTGAGTTCAGGGTGGGGCAACAGTGAACCTATGCCCCCCTCCCCAGTTTCTTTTTTGTTTAAATATGTTAGAGCTAGGGTGGGGCACCCAAGCTTGCCCCAGTGTGGCTACGCCCATGTCTCAGCAATGTTAAGGCACAAACATTTTTTAATAGGCTCACTCTTGCAAAATAATCTATCCTGGTGGTAAAGACTTTTGCACGTATATATAGCACGTACATATAGCAGTTCTATTTTTTCCCCAGTTTTAGAGAGGTAGACAATCAGTGGAATTTATCTAAACCTACTTATCAGTATGAAACTACAGTGTTCTACAAGACGGCGTGTTCCTTGAAAATGTATTGCACTTCTAAATCTTTATTTTCTCTTTCCAGCCCGACGAGTTAGACAGCAACGTGAAGCACACAGACCAAGCGAACTTCACGGACTTCGTTCCCAACTCTCTCAACATTCCCACCATCTCCCGGATCCTGTCCGGCTCCAACGGGAGGAAGGAGGACATCCCCGACGTCTTATTGCGCACCGTCACAGCCAAACCCCAACACAACCAAGAGAAGACTTCAAAGAGCGACATCTTCATCACAAAAGACGCTGGAGTAACCCTCAGCGACGCCAACAGAGACTCTTCTACTGAGGGCTCCGTACTCGCCGTTTTAGACCCCGAAATGAATAATTTAGATAGACCACTAATCATAGATCAGAATGGAGAAACTAACACAAGAAGAAATCTCCAATACGCTTCAAATAAAGACGACAGAAAGAACGATAGCTACACGCCAGCTACCACCATAGGCTTTGAGCTGCGGGACCCTGAAATGTCAACGGAGAGATACCACAATCTGGCAAACGTAAACTCGGACAAAAAGATCTTGAAACACGACCAAAAGAACAACGGACCTGTGCAAAGACCTGGTATCACGTGGCCCTTCGCTTGGGGACTTCATGTCCACTCGGCGACTATCATATTCACAATATTAGCTATATATTCGATATATAAAATCATAGTCTATAATAGAATAACGCATCTCTTCACGCAATACTATTTCATTATATTGCATCTGATATTAGTCTTCGTTTGCCTGATGCGAATCTTTTATATGTGTTACGATCCTTATAATATTAAGAATTCATTGCCGTTGTTCATGAGCGAAATTCTACTCCATGTGCCGGAGATATTCTTGAGCATAGCGTTCTCTTGTACAATTCTGTTCCTCTTGACGAACAGCATCAACTTCAAGAACACATGCTGTTCTTTCCTATTTCGTCCGAGGACGATCATCATCGGTGGCAGTCTCCACATACTGTCATGTTTAGTATTACATATCTTTGAGAATAGTAACACAATTTATAGGACTCCCCAGGGAGCCGAGAAAAGGGTATTAGGTCTAACTTGTCAAATAATATTTATTCTAGCGTGTCTCACACTGGGCATCTGCTACCTCTATGTATATAAGAAATTGAAGTCAATATTACAGAGAAAGAGTAATACGTACCAAGTAGGTTTCAAGAATATATATCAGGCAATACATATTAACTTAGCTACTGCACTGCTATTTGTTTTGATGGCTGTGCTTCAGATATACGGTATCTTTGGCATCAATCAGATCAGGATGACACAGTTCAATTGGCTCCAATGGGGCTACCAGTTCTCCCTTCGGCTAATTGAAATCAGCATTGTAGCACTTATTTCTTGGGTGACAAGTCTCAAATTGGTCACGTCTCTCCAGCACGAGAAAGCTGATGGCAACAAAATATCAGGTCTAGGTCTGTTTCCGTGCACAACTGGCTCCAGCAATGATCAGTTCGAGTCCGACTACCCAGCCATTGTGGGCACGAACACCAAACTAAAGACCTACAGCGTCCGAATGGCGAAGCCGATATACGAGACGGCCGGCCACCATCCCAACATGCCGGACCAGTACTGCACAGACCACCCTCGTTTCCAACTCAACACCCTCGCTGGGCAGTGCGACAACAACTCCGGTACGGAGAACTATTCTGGGCATAGTTCTATCGCTAATGCGGGTCACAGCACGTCCACAGAGTCGAGCAACGCGACGTCAAGTCAAGGGGTAACCAATCATCTGATGAAACAGCACCCCAGCATGGCCGGCTACAACGGTATAGAATCAGCGTCGGACGACCACTACTCCAACTGCGATCCGATCCAGTCGTTGCAAGACGAGCCTCTGGACCACGAGTACAACGTGATCCAGTACGGCAGCAACAGCGACTTCATCCGCGACATCAAGAACCAGAACTACAACAGCGGCTCGAACCGCAGCTCGCACAACTTCAAACACATGTCGTACGACCGAGTCTCGTCGCGGACCAACAGCAATCCGCGCAAGAAACATCGCGTCAAAAACAAGAACGTCCAGAACTGTATGACGATGGGGTACGACTCTTCCATCGGCCACCACTACCACCAGCCGCATATGCCGGACGACTACAACTACAACGAAAACGCGTCGTACCACGCGTCCGGGATTCAAACGTTGAACCCGAACCGAGGGTATGGGGATCAGATAAGGAACTCGCAGCGACGCAACTCGCCGTCTACGTCTGTGATCAATTCCAGTGGCAGCCAGAAACGGGGTAAGGCGGCCGGTTTCCCGGAGAGACCGAAGTCGACTGACCTGTACGGCTTCACAGAGGACCTAATGAGAGGAGCTACCCTTGTGCGCTGGCGCCCCAGCCTGCGCCAAGGAACTGCAGCTATGAGGCCTCGTACTCCCAACCACAAGACGAGATCCCACCAGAGGCTGATGGGAACAGTATGCTAGTTGCTCAAGACGGCTTCGTCAGATTTCGCCCGCTAGAAGACGGCGCGACGCAAACCTGATTCACAATAACTCTGCCGCGGCGTTGTGCGGCAGAAAATCTCGGCTTCTGATGAACAAGGCTCGCCGCCTTTCTATACGTAAATATCTATGATTATGACGTCACACGTCTCATGTACCTATGTAAATGTCTAGTTAGGTTAACATACGATATTTAAGCCAATTAAACGCCCCTGTATATAGCCAGTTAAATTTTAAGTTTTGTAAATTAAAACGAAAATCAAGCATCGTCTTGTATAGATTATGCCATTTAGTTTTTAAGTTAAAAATACTGTCGATTTAACGAGAATATTAAGAGATGAACGCTGTTTATAAAATGTTGAACTATTACAATGTCTAATCTGTTGACGATGAGTGTGCTTACTTTCTCAATTGCCTGTTTTGGAAACATATTTAAATAAATACATTACACATTAAAATGTAAAAATAAATATAATACATAATCGCTAGATCAAGTATTTGTACGAATAAAAATTGCAGAAAATCTATGTGTACAGTCCATATAATATTTCTAGTTGTAATCTGGTTTATTCTTATTATTTATATATAACACTTAAATATTGACCGATTTTACAAAATGACAAACGTTAAATCAAATATACACTTAAAGCAAACCCCCTTAGGTAATGCCAGTTAACGAGTATCGTGTATTTATTATATGCACCGTTTTATAGAATTACTAATAGATTTTAAACTGTATGTGATATTGATATAAAATTTTGTTTGAAACAAAACAGTCCATAGTGTTAGAATTAAGATTAAATATCCCTTTGCCCTCTTTTTAAAGTCTGTTTAAAATATATCGATTTGTGCCACTAAGAATTGTGTTATTTACAGTTTTAAACAATGTTTTTATACATGTGTAATTTCATGTAATGTTTAAAAGTGTTTTTTATTTGCAATAATTTTATATTATTTACTTAATGTTAGATTTTTTTTTAACACAAGAATTGTAATTTAATCTGATGTCCTATTGAATGTTACCACTATAGAAATTTCCTAACATTAGTAATGCGGCATTAGATAGTACATTTCTTAGTTAACACAAATAAATATCATAATAGAGAAGCACTTTTGCTTACTGTAATGGGTGACATGTGAACAAACTGACTCGCATACACTTACTAATATAAAAACATAAAAAGCTGAGTCAATATACCATTATCCTGCCATTTTATTATTAAAAATAAATCATTTTATAATAAAATAAACTTGTTAGAGTACATAATTAATGTTGAACATAAATGTGTTAATATAAGACAAAAATATCGCAAAATAAATATTGATCCCACATTAGATAGGTAATGAAATAATTGTAAAAATTAGGCGCAAAAATTAATACAAAGATTTTGTAGGATATAAAAAAAATCTTTGTAATAACAACTAATTATTAAAAAACATTGCTTAATCAATCTGTGTAAATATAATATACTTGCAGCCTAAAAAATAATTATATACGTTACTTGCGTATAATTTTGTACATAAAAACGCGGGTTACATATGTACCCCAGAACTAAAAACAATTTGTTATATGTAAATTATACGATTTTCTTTTCAAATAATTGTCTAAGACTGTACCCATATTATCATTGGACAAAATGATAAATGACATTTAATATGTAAAATGAATAAAAACAGTAATAAAATATGTCGTTTTATTCGTATATCCTAGATTAGGTTACCTTCACTCCCCACGAATAGTTCACTACTTGCACGACGTCCATTTGTTCCTTAACCCATTCAGTGCAGAGTCCGCCCATCGGCGGGCAATTTTTACACTCACAAGCCTAGAACGCCTATGGGTTGATTTGAAACTGGAATAACTTTACCAAATTACGTCAGAAGAAGCGAAATCAAGTGTGAGGATTCATTCCATTAAGGTGTATTAGCAACCAGTGGCGTGCACTTTATGTATGCACAAAGTTAATAACAGTATTAAAGATAGTACCAGTAAACATCTATATATTATACAGTCCACTTTTATTTACATCCAGTGCATACCCTCGTGTTCGTCCAGATAACACGGAAAATCTGCGATCTGCTGTCATCAACAGCACTCATTTTGACAAAAATATAAATTGCTTTTTGTTTTTGCGTCTAGTGTCACTCACTTTGCATACCCTACCCATAATCTCTGTGCACGCCACTGTTGGCAACTCTAAATATCTTATAACTCGGGTAAATGCGGTGAACAGCTAGTAATTAAATAAAGATACAGGGTTTATATAGTACCATGTCAACACATAGCATAATATTATTCTTTAATGTACACAAACACACTGAATAGTTCGTTCTAAAAGTAAAATGCGATTTTAAATACATAAATATTTTATTCACATTACACAATTATTTACAAAATTATACATTGCAACCTACAAATACATTGTAATTTGTCCAAAATCAACAATATCCTATCATTAATAAATCACCTAAAAACATTTACACAAACTTATGTACAGTCATAAGAATTTCTTGTTTAAATTATACAATAAAATTCGTCGAAAATTTTCTTTAATCCATCCAAAAAATAATCATAATTGATCTAAATTAAAATTGTCTAAGGAAGAATACAAGAAATTATTTCCAAGCTGACCCAAATATCAAAGGACATGAGACAACGAAATCGCAAAGTGTTCTAAAATGACATATATTCGTATGTAACTATATGGATATACTGAATCAACTATAAAAATCATTACAATCAAAAGTAACGTTATATATTACTGTTCAATAATATATTTGATTGATTTATTTAATCAATAGTTCATTGTATCCAGTACAATAGTCCTAAACATGATACAATTATATATAATCAGTCTAAATATCAGTTCTTACAACATAAAAACGTCTAAATATAAAATTTAGACTTACCCGTAGACACACAATAAAGACTTACCTTATAAAAGTAAAACACACTTACTCAAAAAGTTTATTAAACAGTAGCAAAAAAATTATATATCCAGTAATATTTATGGCTGTGTCACGTAATCATTTTAAAATCGTCCATAAGCACCATATTTTGCTTTGAAAACCTTATCAGCATAAAACCTTTTATATTAAATATAGAGTATATTTAATGTACATTTTTAAACCGACTGCTATGATTTTCATATAGCATCTCTCAAATAATAACATTTTTATTATGCTGAATATACCACCCCAATGAAAATTGGGCAGTTAACACTGCTTAGTTCTAATTTATATAGAAACCGCTAAAAAACTTACCTGTAATTTTTATTTACATACATAATCTTGTGTTACTTCAAATCCAAAGTAATAAAAATATTTGTTATTTTCGTCACGGGATATTAACAGCCGCAAAACAATATGGCGCCTTCCCGCCAATTCGTCAACGCAATGTCACTTTGACACAACTATTTGTAAATGTCATAGACATTTCTTTTGGGCCGAGAATTGCTCGCCCAGCAGTTTCATGACTTCCGCGTGACTTTTCCCAGTCTTGTGGAGTCCGTAGTTTTCTTTTACATATTTGGCAAATTCGTTGACTTCGCCTTTGCGGGCCGGAGTGGAAACCACCACACCTTCCTTATTCTTCTTATTCAATATCACTTCAAAAGTGCCACGGCAGTAGCCGCAGCATTTCTTTGTCACGTCTATAGATTTGGAATGGCGTTGTACGCTGAAAATAAAAGATGATTTGCATGTTTGAAACAAAAACAACGAACAATAAGGGAATAAGTTAATTTTAAAGCCTAAAGGTTTATATAAATAAATAAATAAATATATATGTATAATCGATAAGGGCTTTTAATAAATGAGAATGTAAATAGTGAAATAAATAATAATAATAAATATTCACTGACATTCACACAGCGCCACATAGCCCCAAGTTAAGCATGAAGCCTGTATTAAACGTACATTATATATAGAAAACACCTGGACCATTACAAACAGACGTGTTCATGCACACAAATGTTTGTACTGCCCGGGGATCGAACACGGAACTCTTAGTGGTGCAGCCGACGTCTCAACCTCAACACCAAATGGGTCGTCTAATAAATAGAAATGTTCAACTTGATATCCTGGTGGTCAGGATGCGCGATTACATATCTGCTTCTTTTATATACTTTAATATCATTGGTTACGGGTATATTAAGCGAGGCAGTTGCTACTACCACAAAAGATGGCTGCTTGATTTCTAAAGTAATTTCATTCTGTCGTCTTCGCCATGCTCTACCAGATATCCCGATTCTCTGCATTCCACTTGCGTTTCACCAGCGACCAGAACTGGCCGTCATCACTTCATCATTATTGACATAAGCCTAAAACGGCCCACTGCAGGGCACAGCTGGGGCCGTTACCCACCACGCGGGCCTAATCCGGTGCGGTGGGTGATCAACAACTACCATACTGGTAACCGGAAGGGACCGACTTGATGTGCCCACCGATACATCTTTTTTTTAGAGAACCACATTTGGTGTTATGGGAGTCGAGGCCGTGGCTACTATACCACGGGTTCCGGGTAAGATATGTGTGCATGAAATGTCTGTTGTAACGGTCTGGGTGTTTTCAATGTATAATATGTATGTATTTTGAAATAAAAAGTTATCCGTAACTTGGGGCTAGATGGCGCTGTGAGAATCAATGGATATATTTATTTAAATTACCCTTGAAAAAATCTGTATTAAGTAGACAGACCCCACTCACTATACCCGCATTTGGTGCATTTGTACGAATATTTAAAGTGAATCTCCATATCATGACATCTTGAAATCTCCCCGAGTTCGGGGAACTTTCGAAGCGCTTGCGTGGCCCTATGGAATAAAAATAACTTTTGAGATTTTTTTTACCCTGAGTGGTTACATCATATTAGAATACTATTCATCATCAGCTCACTAAACGTCCCCACGGAGGCAACGAGCCTACCGTAGTAGGTGATTAGGCCTTAGTCGTCCACGCGGGCCCAGTCGGGTTGGACGACTACAACTGCAAAACCTTTTGATCTCTTCGCAGGCATTGCGCAGTTTCCGTCGCGATGTTTTTCCTTCACCGTAAGAGCAATCGGATAAACGTACATATATTTCGGAATTCGAAAACACTGGTACGTGGCGGATTTGAACCGCAGTCCCTTCCCGGTGCGTGGGCAACTAGTCCACACCAGTTGACCACCGACGCTAACTAATACTCATTGCACCAATAATCCCAACAAACAAGTGTCAATTACAATTCTACAAGTACTATGATATTAATTTTTGACGACCCATTTGCTGTTATGGTGGAAAAGTCGGCTCTTACACTAAGGGTTCCGGGTTCGATCTCCGGGTAGTACAAACGTTTGTGTGTATAAACATGTCTGTTTGTATTGGTGTTTCCTACGTATAATATGTATGTATTTACAAAAAATGTATATATGTATGTTTTATCCGTTGTTAGTATCCATATTACATGGCTAAATGCTTAGTTGGGGCAGATGGCGCTGGTTTTTTATGTCTTAGTAAAAGATTATTTTTTATTTTTTCTTTCTCTCACTCACTCTTCTTAACTATCGCAGTCCACTGCTGGACATCGGTCTCCCCCATTTTCCCCCATATCCCGGTCCTCCGCTTTCCTCACCCACCCTCCACCAGCGACCTTTCGCAAGTCGTCAGTCCATCGGGCTGAAGTGCGTCCTACGCTACGCTTGCCGAGACGCGGTCTCCACTCCAGAACTCGTCTGCTCCAACGGGAATCGGTTCTGCGACATTCTTATGTATTTATTATCAATTAAAAATTCAGTAAAATTCAAGCCCGTAATACGCGATGGCCAGTGACGAAAAACATTTGGTTAAGGCTGTTTTCGTTAAGATCTTTTGACTGCAACATGCTAATCGTTTAGATTTTTTTCTACGCGCGCGCGTTGTATAAGTTACGAAGCAGACTCGAAAGACAAGAGAGTCAAAAGAGGTGAAGAAAGTTGACCAGGAATACACCTAGAAGAGGTTAAGTGTAGAGAAGATCATAGCATATAAACTGTGTCAAATATGTGGAATTTTAAATTATGTTATAAGTTAACACTAAAGCTTTAATGTTTTTTTTTCTTTTTGGAGCATTTAAATAAAACCTTGTTTTAAAATGGTTTTTTTACCTTTTTTTTATTTCACTAGGTGTAGACTCGGTACTGAGTCGTCTAGGTAGGTACCACCGCAGTGCCAGATATTGTCCCGTGAAACAGTAGTATTTTACACTTCTGTGTTTCGGGATGAGGGCACTGTAGCTAGTAGAATTACCGGGTATAAGAGACCTAACATCTGCTGTCTCGGGTGTCGAGCGCGGTGTGGCATTGATGGAGAATAATGTTTTATCAGTTGTTGGTCTCAATCAATGCCGCTCTGTCATGGTGAGGCGTATCACTTACCATCAGGTGAGCGTCCTGTACAAAAAAACATACCATTTCTTCCACAAGGGTCCATGGCCAGCCCTCAGCTCTCCGTCAATGAGCCACGTCGCCGCGTGACACAGCTCATGGATGAGTGTATCTCGGAGCCTCTGCGGACCGTCCAGCACTTTGGTGGACAGCTTTATACTGGAAGTGCGCCGGCGCACACCTTTCGAGTTCTTTAGCAGTCTGTTCGTTGTTGTTCTGGGGGGAAAGCAATTACTTTTAAGAAATTAGCAATAAAGTTAAAAAACTAAAGTAATTCTCCGATTTTAATTTGTAAAATTGATAAAAGTCTCATATGAAATTCCACCCTTGCCCTATTTTCTGTTGTATAAGGTACAACAACAGAATATAAACTAAGTCATCCATAATACAGCATAAGACGTAGCATTTTAAATGCCCAATTAATTAATAATTAATGGTGCCATACCCAGCGGTGCTCCTCAGTTTACTGTCCCACACCACCGGCATATCTTCCTCCAGCTGGTTATCGAACACAGCCGCGTTGAACTCCACGAACAGCCTGCGAGTCAGTTGTTCCCGGAGGGGTTTTGTAGCTGTCACGGTATTGGAATGCTTCCGGGTGACACCGCCATGATGGCACATTATCTGTTAAAGAATAATAAGTTAATTTATTTTCTCTTTATTTACTATACTAAACAAATATTAATGATTATATTGGAGCGTCGGTAGCTCAGTGGAGTGGACTGTTGCCTTCCGGAAAGTGAGTCTCATATCAAAATTCCACCCTTCCCCATTTTCGACGAAACACTCCGAGAAAAAATGACAATATTTTTCGGTGGCTCAATGATGTGGACTGTTGCTCTCCTACCGGGAGGGCTTAGGTTCAAATCCCGACACATACCAATGTGTTTCCGAATTTTTTGAAATTATATGTACGTTATCCGACGCTCTTACGGTGAAGGAAAACATCGTGAGGAAACCTGCGCACGCCTACGAAGAGATTCAAAGGTTGTGTTAAGTCGGCTAATCCGCACTGAACCCGCGTGGACGACTAAGGCCTATACACCCGCGTACGGGTACGCTCGTGCCCCTCGGTGGGGACGTTTAATGAGCTGATGATGATATGATTATATTCTTTGTATTTTCATTACGAACAAGCATTACATGGTATCTCAACATCATCATCAGCTCACGTAAGTCCCCACAGTAAGGCCTACCCAAATAAAAGGTAATTACTTAAACGTCAGAGCAGGCCTAGTGCAGATTCGCTGTCGTCACATACAATCTTTGAATTACTTAGTAGGTTTCCTCACGATGTATTTCTTCACCGTAAAAGTTTTGGATAAACGTTTATATAATTTCGAAATTTGAAAAGATCACAATAAGTGATTTAATTAATGTTTGTGTGAGACTGAACGACGACTTGCAAAAGGCCGCTGGTGGAGATAGGATGAGGAAAGTGTAGTTCCGGGATATTACATTGGAGGAAACCTTTGTCCAGCAGTGAACTGCAACAGGTTGAAGAGTGTGAGACAGACGCCCGTAATAGGTATTTGCATACCTTTACAGGCTCCCAACATCTCAGATGTGACAGGATATTATGGATAGCGGTCGTGGGTAGCATGGGTGGGAAATCACAACAAACAATAGATGAATGTATTGTCTACGCGCGTGTTACGTTCGAAAAGCTGAATAAAATAATATTGTACATTCATTGGTGATGCCATAATTTCAAATAAAATCTAGTAATCTATGGAATAATATAATATATATATATATATGACGACCCATTTGGTGTTGCGGTTGAGAGGTCGGCCGCAACACCAAGGGTTCCGGGTTCGATCCCCGGGCAGTACAAACATTTGTGTGCATGAACATGTCTGTTTGTAATGGTTTGGGTGTTTTCTATGTATAATATGTATGTATTTACAAAAAAAAATGTATATATGTATGTTTATCCGTTGTTTAGTACCCATAATACAGGCTTAACGCTTAACTTGGGGCTAGATGGCGATGTGTGAATGTCAGTGGATATTTATTTATTTATTTATATATTATTATTTGATTGGCAAATTGGTTGGTTAACTATTTTCATGTAATATTTCAAGATGTAAGTTCAGTAATAAAGGCTATTTGAATTGAATTGAATTTATGGAGACGGTGTCTTGGCAAGGGCAGTGTAGGTCATCATGAAAATTCGTTTTTAGATTACGAACTGACCTATTTTCATAATTTGAAATGATTGTGACTACAAATTTAATATGCCAGCATATGGTACATTTATTATAAACATTACCTGCTAAGGATCCCACAAAAGACAATCGTTTAATTTCACTAACAGGCGTGAATGACACACTTTCTAATTTCTTCCCCAAAACGTCCACATCTTTTCTCATAATCTCAACGAGCTCTGTAACAGACATCGCTTTAGCCTTTTTACTAGTACTATTAACATTTCTGGTTCTCACCACTTTTGGCTTGGCCACATCTGGTGTGCTAGGCACTTTCTCAGTGTACAATTTCTTTTTCGATTTCTTCTCAGAGTCACCAAAGTTGCCAACCTTCTTTTTGGCATCAGAGCCCGTCAAATAAAGCTGTTTATCACGTTTCAAATCTGTCAGTATATTTTCCTTGTCTTCGTCATCGTCAAACTGCAATTTCTTGGACACACCGTCAAAGTTTTCATAATTCTGTGATATTGTTTTGAACAGTTTCGGTATGGATTTCCATGTTTCACCATATAAGTCATTCAATAGTTTCTTTTGGGACTGTTGGATTTTCTTTATAGAGCATTCCTCTAGTGATTCGTTGGCAATATCTCTGGGTGTTGAAGGTACAGTTTCATACCTTGGTGTGGCACATATTATACTTTGTGCCGGTGACCAACCATCGTTGCTTGGGCATGTTACTTTGGTACGTACTGGTGATGTTTCTTGAATAGATTTGTTGAATGACACCTGAAAATGTATCATGGTTACACAATGAAATAAGAGGATTCCTAGTCTGTGTTAGCATTATGATACATATATAAAATATCGCTGGAAACACCTACTTTAATTCTGAGTTTTTAAAAATCTAAATAATATATTTGAGTATGTGTGTATTAGCGCCAAAAATGTGTTTAAACACATATTTTGTATTAAGTATTATAAACTGTATTTTTTACTTTTAATATTTGTGTATCCCACTGCTATACCTGACGTACCATCCACTCAACCACAATTGTCAGGAAAGTTTTAGGGGATACAGATTTTGTAAATGGAGAACCCGAATGTCCTCTTCCCTGAGGTTCTCAGGGAGGAAGTTAGGGTGCAGAAAGACTATGTTGAGAGATGCAAAGGTGACAACAGAAATATATATATATACAGAAATAGCTGCAATTACAACTTACATTGCCACATTTACTGGGCTCAACATCTTTGATCATTATTTTGGGCAATGAATCATCAGATAATTCACAGGAATCATTTATTACTATAGGTGAATAAATTTTTGGTGTCATCTGAAACAAAAGTTTTCAATCATTAAACACTAGTTTAGTCATGCATAAATAAATAATCTACTGACATTCACACAGCGCCATCTAGTCCCAAGTTAAGCGTGAAGCCTGTAGTATGGGTACTAACAATGGATAATAATATGAATATACTTATTTTCTGTAAATACATACATATTATACATAGAAACACCTAGACCAATGTAAACATACATGTTCAGGCACACAAATGTTTGTACTGCCCGGGGATCGAACCCAGAACCCTTGATGTAGTACCTGACATCTCAACCATTTCACCAAATGGGTTTGTCAAATGTGTTTTAATTATTATAGATGAGGTCCTTTAATTTTTTTTTATTTCTTTGTTTTCTTAGTTAAGCATTACGTTTAAGCTAATGACTCATAGTTTGCGGAATCATGCCAGTAGTAAATATAAAAATTTTAGTAGTATAACTTAACAAGTATATTTCTATTATATTTTTTAAGCATTCTCATTAACTCCATGCCAAAGAAAATTAGATATTGTGTATGTAAATAGGACTCTTAAGAAAATTTTTGTCAATAAAAGACTTTTCATGACTTAATTAATAATTGGTATATAAAGTGCACTTACGTTTCTTGGAAAGTCCGATTTTAATTTTTCAAAGGATTCGTCAATGAGTATAACATCAGAGCTTTGGTTTGCACTTAGTTTGCTATCGTCCTTTGTCCTGTTTTTCTTTAGGGACAACTTTAGGAATCCTGAAATAATGTTTATATAAATATTATCCTAGAATGAAAGTATTCGTAACTTGAATATAATTTTTACAACACTTACTATTTTTCTGAGAAGTCAATGATTTTAAATGGTCCATTGTCTTATTTTCATTAATTCTAATACACGTGCAAATATATTTTTTGGAAATGAATTTTGAAACACCACCAGCCGTTGCTTTTTGTAGTTTGACATTAATTTGACAGCAGATGAGCAGATAGCAGTGTTTCCACATTAATAATTTCCTTTCCCCACGCTGATTTCCCCTTCCCGATACTTTTTTCCCCTTAATTTCTTTTCCTGCATTAGTTTTTAATTTTGGCATAAGTAATAGCCCTGTGGGCCTCTGGGGATATTACCAGAGGCCCGCTCTAAAAAAAAAGACTAAGCATGAATAAAATATATTTGATATAAATGTTCATATTTTGTATATAGTCTCATCAGAAATATATAATACTTGGGGCTGTATACTCACCTATAATTCCAAGACAGTTAACGCAATCAGCATACACATTTTAGCCAAGAATAGTATTTATGGTCTTAAACGGAATAGAAATAAGGGTAAATATACGCCACCTGCACTGTTTCTTGAATACGGTTACACGCTAGTTCGCGATGGTAAAAATAATAGTTCCGAAATTTTCCGCAATACTATAGGGTACATTTTACCCATGATTTCCCGTAATTTCTCCTTTTCATATCTTCCCCTCTGAACCCTAATGTCCCTTCAAAAGGGGAACTTTCCTTCAATATGGAAACACT
This sequence comes from Leucinodes orbonalis, assembly GCA_019425675.1. NCBI lineage: Eukaryota > Metazoa > Arthropoda > Insecta > Lepidoptera > Crambidae > Leucinodes > Leucinodes orbonalis. The sequence continues at coordinate 68,571 of PQWD01004863.1, read as the reverse complement.
GGCAGATAGATATAAATGTCAATAAACTGAATTCATCATTACCGCCATCTAGCGAAATTTGATGAACGTTCAACAGCCACCACATTTACCATTTCAATTAACGTTATAGAGCCTATTGGTACCGACAGATGGTGCTAAAAAGGAGTATGCATGAAGTCTTACAATCAAATATTTTTACATTGAGTAACTTAACTACACAATACCTAGTAGAAACGATAATTGTCCGCGCAAATCAAAGTGATAGGCACTTGACCTAGATGAGCATCCCACTGTACTTACAAATAATATGCTTGCCTTGCGTAAACTATAAAATGAAAGGTAGTACACATGACGTGAAGGCTCTATGCGAATTAATATAGCTGCCTTTGAGATGTTAGTGTACAGTGTCCATGAAAAGTGACATACATTATGTCAAAGTGATCCGGAAGTGTTTAATTTAACCTTATCCCTTCCTTCGTCTGTTAAGGCATTTCCAGACGTGAAGAGATAATAGATTTTCACACTTGAGCAATTGCAGAAATATTTTAATTTAATTTTCAATGATTTTTAAGGTAGAAAACAATACAATATATGTAATAACTTAGGTATTTGTTAGCGCAATTTCTTGCATGAAGTATTTGATAGATTTAGTCCGTAATAGTATTTTGATAAACTTCAAATGTTACAAAAGACGTTTCTGTTATTTATTACAACAATGTCTATAACATACAGTGAAAGAAATTGAGTTTTTTAAATACAATCTATTTAGCAATTTATTTAAATCAAAACTGTATAGGGTCTTGTCTAGGTAAGCGTGCTGCGTGCTCCATCTTAGGTGCATCGTCTGTGCTTAACATCAAGCAAGGCGGCGTCAAACAACACCTATAATAGCTAAAAAAGCAGCAAATACAAATGTGGGAGAGCCATCCATCGGCATGGTAGCTCCGGCTCTACCACCAAGTGACATGGCAAACCGAACAATTCGGTGAATCTATTACTTAAATTAAGTTTTAGATTAGATAGTGCAATCCATGGGCGTAGCCACACTGGGGCAAGCTGGGGCGCTTGTATATTTTGTAATGAAACATAAAAAGAGTGAGTGAAGTCGAAGGTCAAATGAATTATTATTATCCTTAAAACTCGTAACATTGACATCTAAATTGTGTTTTTTAGTCTGTGCATTACCCCAAAAATGTATGACATATGACAACTTAATATACCGGATTGAATCTAATTGTTGGTGTTTTGAACGGAAAATTATCTTTTCAAACGACTTGACATTAGCAACACGCGAGAATATGATGTAGGCACAAAGCAGAAGCAATGGCTTTAGTGTACAATATTACCCATTTTATGAGACGCGTCGGGAATCTTCGATCCCATTATTCCCCAATATTAAAATAATGATTGAAACTATACCAGACTTACAGTTCGTAGAATTAAGGTGCAAAGTTTTGCATGACTGATTAACATGGTACGGCGACCGACGAACACCAGCTAAGGAAGGCTCGCCGACCGGCCAATACCGGCACAGGAAGAAGATGCGACGTGCTTATAGCATGCCGATTGGTCAATAGTATTTGTTACGCATCAGATATTTGTTTTGTGCGCTGTTACGCTATTGAGTCTTATTGCGAGCGAGTAACTACTCGTAATCTATATCTATACGGGTATATAGGTAATAAAACTATAAATATAATGTAAATTACCATTGTGACCAAAAATATGAACGGTATATATCCATAACGAGTTGACTGATGCCATTTTTAATAATAACTACTAATCTTTTAAAGAAGCTTATTGGCTTTTCTATATTTCTGATTCAATTTAGCAACGTACCAGGACGAGACGTCGTGGAATTTTGCTTTTCAATTAAAAAAATGCTTACTTGGTTGTTATCTAACATTTTTATTGATTACACTTACACTTTTTACAAATTTTAAAATTAGACCTCTAAAATCTAGAAAACGATGCAATATCTGTAGATTCTTTTGTTGCCGACTGTACTTCAATGAAATTAAACTAAGTTAATGCTATAGTATATTAACTTGTTTAGTCTTTAGTTTTCGAGATACTTAAGTACATAAAATCAAGACTGTATTCCCGAAAGAGTAGATTTCCTAGAGTCAACCCTCCACAACCTGATTTAACGTTCAGTTATTGGTCATCAATACAAAAAAGTTATTTTAAAAAACATGTCTGCAACCTATCGCAGTCTACAGCTGGACATAGGTCTTCCCCATTTTGTGCCAGATATCCCGGTCCTCCGCTTTTCTCATCCAGCCTCCACCAACGACCTTTCGCAAGTCATCGGTCGATGGAGCGATCGAGACACGATCTCCAATCCAGAACTCGTCTGATCCAACGGCCATCGGTTCTGCGACATACGTGACCAGCCCAAATCAACGACATTTGTATTAAATAAAAAACATGTACCTATATCTTTTTTGTGATATCACTCACTTTGCATAGGTCGTAAATTCAGTGCATGTAGTGCTTGCCAATGTTTGAGCTCAACACCCCGGTCCTTACTTAGATTATGTAGTTTAGGTGTCAAACTTTAATTTCTAAGTAGCTGAATTTAGAATTTATGTTTGATTGTTATTTGAGATTTTTAAGGCGTTGTAATTGTACTTTACATGCGTAATTTGTTCATATAAAAATAGAATTCTAATCGCAGACGTCTACAGTCTTACAACCCTTGCCCTTAACATTTAGCGCATGCGTGGTAAGCATCTTCGCGCAGCCCCTACTTAAAATGGCGACAACTTTGACAAGATTAAATATCGAACTACATTCATGTCTAACGTGTGAAGTGAATGTGAATAAGGTTTCAATAAAATAAAAAATATATTCTTTTTCATTATAAAGTGCCAGGCCGCAATTTCAATTATTGTATAGGTTGTGTTTGGAACAACAATTTTCAGTTGAGCTTCAATATAGAGGCGGGCACGTGCGCGCGCGGATTATTCTAGTTTGGTCTCAGCTGTTTTCGAAAATCGAATGTGTGCCGAAAATCTGACGACCTCAGTCTGACGTCAGACATCCGCGAGTGTGGACGTGCTAGTTACCTACCATGTAAATTGTAATGGTGAGTGCGTAACCGGCGAAATTTTAGTGAATTAGAATTAGTCTAGAGTAGTGTTTGCAAACGGTGAAATGCAAAAGTCATGTGCTTTACGGTGATAGTGAATGTTGTGTGTAGTTTTTCAGTTGTCGTGTTGCATACATTGAATTTAATGGTTGCACTTAGACTGGCTTTTAGATAATAGTTGCAAACATGTTGCAAAAGTGTTAGCGTTACGAATTATCTTTTACAATCGATACGCTATGCGTGGTGGGCTGGGGATTAGGGGCGCACGTGTTCAAGAGTTGTATGGTGGTCAAATTGATGGCCAGAAAAATACCTACACATTAATCAGGTTCTACAACTCATAGGAGCCTATTAAACTCAAATCGAACTAACTAATACTTGTTATTTGATAAGTACTTCAATACGTAGTAAGCACAGTGAGATATCGTCTTTGCATTACACATACTTATACGTGTATACGACTTATTTCTTCTTCTGACATCTGATTTATATAGGTACCTAGGAAAAGTTTCTGAAAATCCCTTTAAATTAAATAGGTATGTACTTAATAACTGTTTTCGAAACAGGCGACAAATTAAAAATAATATTGATAACAATACTTGTCAGTATTTTTTTTAAGTAGGTCCCTAAGTCCGTTTATCTCCGACACTGAGAACTAAACACTAAAACAGATATAAATAAAAAACTAATCATTCATTTTGAATGAGAGCACGCATGTACACGCGCTGTGGGGGGGTTGACATAAATAAATATTATAAAAGTGGTGGGCGCTTGTGAAATCTAGCGTCAAAGCTTTGAAAACCTGCGGCTCCTTGATCCTCGTCTGCCAGACGCGACGAGCTGAAAGCCCGACCACCTGCGGCTATCGCGTAAGCTGTATACCCATAGAAATCCGAATTAGAATGTCTTTACGTATACTAGTACCTACAGCTGTCTACGCTCAACTCTTACGTGATTTGTAATTAAACTTGTTCTTATTATTTATACTAAGAGATCAGTGTAAACTGGAATTATCAAATAAAAATTATTATTAAATGATGAGCTATAATTATGTGAATGATATTTTCTCATAAGCAATGTAGGATTTTTACAAATAAAATTGGCTACATCAGCCACATGCGAGTACATCAACGGCGAAACTGAAGATGAAGACAGCCGCCATGGTCGAAATTGGTGATGGTTATATCATCATCATCATTACAAATAATCAGTGGCAGATAATTCAAAAGACTAATACAAAAGTTATACATACACGGTGATATTTTGGTTTGTATTTCGGTCTAAATAATGTTAATAAGACATTAAAATAGGCACCAGTCTATTTTCACGTCATGTGGCTTGAATATTTTCCATATATTAGTAATTAGATAAACAATAGACAGATGCACAATCACAAAGAAATATCAACAAAAAATGTCCGAGTCGCAGAACACACATAAGTTGATCTTGTTATATTTATGACAAGCACAGATTTCTCAATACAGGAGATGGGGCAAGCCGCGTTTTTAAGTGCGACAAATGTAAGCTCAACGAGCATACACTGGCTGCCAGTTTACGCTCTGTGAGACGAGTCAGACGCACGAATATATTAGAAGAATTTCCGTTTTTTTTCCCAAAATGCCATCCTGTGCAATTGTAACATGCCATCATCGAATGAATCAGTAAATTTACCAAGAAATATAATAACTTTTCACAGGTAAGAACCGAAAAGAAATTGCGACACTGGGACTGCCTATAAACTTGGCGGCTTGTCCAGTCTAATTGTATATTCGGATGTCTGTGATGACAAGGGACACAGTGATATTCTTATAAAGGTAGATACGCCACCCGTGCCTCAAAAACGAACCGCAAAAGAGTTTGTACTCTATTGTTTAGGTAAATGTGTTCGAAATTCGAAATATGTATATGTATGCTGTCACTGCTTCGGAACACTTTTTTCGATTGTTTCGTGAGCATATCACGAATCTATGCTGTCACTGCTATGGAACCCTTTTTTCGATTGTTTTGTGAGCATATCACGAATCCATACTTTTTTACATCATTGAAGGGACATTATCAAAAGAGTACAAAATCAAAAGCACGAGTATACTACTATGTCACTAAGACATAGCGAGCGACGTGATTATAAGTGACAATTCTGCCCAACTATGGGCAGACTTTTGCCGCAGACACTTTATGAGTGAGATAGTGCATCTAGTTAATTTTTATTTGTTTATCTAAGTTCATTCCCGAATAGTAATTAGATAACTATGAGACTCATATACTATATACATATTTTCCCTATACTAGTGCATTTCTTTCAATATTGTGTCATTTGGATTAAAGGACTGCTGCTATCTGCCTCCGTGGTCTATCAGGAGACGCGTTTTTTTCTAGTTGGTTAGGAAAATGCAGACTGAATCACCTGATTTATAAAAAAGAAGATAATTCAATCCCTCGAGGTGCACGCAAGAATAGGGCTCAATCGGCCTTTGAGCAAATTACGTTTGCGTAGCAATCGCGACGTATAACTGTCAGTAGAAAAGGTAGGAGCGAGTACAGAAGTTAAGTGCTAGCTTAAGTATTACAAGGCTGAAAGCTAATATCGACATATAAAATCTTTCCCATAATGTTTGGTTTCTAGATAAAAATGTTTTCGGCTATTTTCGATAACGCCTGCCAAATTCAGAAGGCAATAACATAATAGTGCGTCATCGTTTAATGTTTACTAAAGGAATTAGGTAACAAAAGTTGGCTATTTTGTTATTAAAATTTTGTGAAGTCTTCAAATATTATTTAATTCTTAACCAGAAGTCTTTTAGTCATTTCTAAACATTATTCATTGTGATAATTACCATTTTAAATTATTTTTCAGCATGAATTTGGTAAATAAAAATCACTGTTTTTGATACTAGTGATTGGCGACTAAATAAAATGTAAGATTTTTTAAAATCTATAGACACTGTTTATTTCTTCTAAAAATACATATTTCACCAATTCTCGGGTTTTTTAATTTTTGTCTAAAAACAATATTTTTTAGATATGATAATCTTTTAGCAATTTAAAAATAAAAAAAAATTGAAATAATCGGGAAGTTTAAGTATGTAGTTAACTAAAAACGTTGGCAGCGGTGGGATTCGAACCCACGCCTCCGAAGAGACTGGTGCCTTAAACCAGCGCCTTAGACCGCTCGGCCACGCTACCACTTGCATATACATTTGAAATTTCAGAACATAATTGCCTCATTGCACAATATTTTTACGTAACATGTTCTGGATTTGTGAAATCGGGAAAGCGTCACGTAGGAGGTAGGTACTTAGTAATTGGAATGATAAAAACCAAATGAAAAATATGTAACACGTTTTCATTGTATCGTCCACATTGAAATTATATTACATTATTTAGTTTTTGGATAATGAGAGCCTGTAGCTCGGTTTCATACGATTGTAAATTCAACCTGTAATACATTAGTTAAAGTTGGAAATTAGTCTTACCGCCTTATTATCAAATTTTCCGACTTACGAAAGGATTGGTTGGATGAGAATAGCAGAGACCTTGACATCTGCCAAAAAGTGCGTTTCTTCCGACTTTTATATAAAAAATATACCAAGCTGATTAAATGTTTCTATTGTGCCAAGCTTATGAGATAGGAACTTTAACGACCCATTTGATGTTGCGGTTGAGACGTCGGCTACTACACCAAGGGTTCCGGGTTCGATCCCCAGGCAGTACAAACATTTGTGTACATTAACATGTCTGTTTGTATTGGTCTGGGTGTTTCTATGTACAATATGTATGATTTACAAAAAAAGTATATCAGTATATTTATCCCTTGTTTAGTACCATACTACAGGCTTCACGCTTTACTTTGGCGCTAGATGGCGGTGTGTAAATGTCAGTGGATATTTATTATGATTTTTAATAAATTACAACTAATTTCATAGAGAAATAAACAAGGTTGGACCTATAAGTTACCTCACATGCATTCGAACTGGTTTTATCTAGATTTTTTATGAGTTATCTAAAACAATTCTAGACGTTATTCAAGGATCCATAAAAGGGGAAAAACACTCATATGAAGTGTTGTTTTTTATTGTCTATTTGCTTTGACTTTATAACTGTTTCGCATACATTCGAGTGTCCTACTACACCTTTTGAATTTACACTTAACCTAAATAGTACTACGTACGTACGTCATCAAAAATATATTTAAATAAATACATACTCGTAGTACCTATCAAAACTGATTTTATTAGGTATACTAGCTTCCGCCTATGGGTTCGCTCGTTTGGAATTCGGTTATACAAACGCAATGTCTCCTAACTCCTTTTTTATATTTAGGACCGAGGTGGATACGATGCCGGACATCAATAATCCTGTTAGGTCTTTTGATAGTAAATTATGTAAACAAAGTGATAGTAATATAGTTATGTTTAGCGATGGTATAGGAAAACATATGGGCCAAATTTTGAGTACTTGTTTGGGACAGCGAGTGCTTAATCATTGTTCACCAGGAGTGCCTTACTCTGAATTGATAAAAAAAATTTTGAATTATTCATTTGATAGTAATACAATATTAATCATATTTGTAGGCAACCGTGGTGATATGAACAAAAAGGACCTGATAAAATTTTATAATTCTTTGTGTTTATTGAATGTTAGTAAAATTATTTTGTTCACATTACCATACAGTAAGAATGTGCCGCAGGAAGAAAATAATATTAGATTTAAACTAAATTTGACATTGGATTCAATAGTTTTTACCAATAATAAATTATTACATTTGATTGACATTAATAAATTGTTAAATTTTAATTGTTTAGTGACAAAAGATAATTATTATCTTTCTAATTATTTTAAGGGACAAATAGCAAACTCGCTATCTTATTATTTTAAATATTTAGCCAATAATATGGCTATACAGCCTGCTTTTTTTGAGCAGAATAAAAATACTTTAAGGACTTTGGAATTTGTTCCAAATCATTTAAATTAGATAATAAGACAATAGAGGCAAACTCTTGCATATCTAAGACTATGCATTTGACAACAGAGAAGCCAATTAGCAATTATTTAAATGTAGTTCATCAGAACATACAAGGATTCTCTGGCAAAGACCTAGAAGTAGGGTTATTCTTAGAACATAAAAATGTACATGTATTATGTCTTACTGAACACTGGATAAGGCAACATAATTGTTATATTAATATAGATAATTATAAAGTTGGTAGTTTGTTTATGAGAGTGTCTGCTATTAGAGGTGGATCACTTATACTATTACAAGATAATTTAAAATTTAAAGAACGCAAAGATATTGTTGAACACTCTATTGAGCGAACTATTGAACTTTCCTGTATAGAGCTTGAGCAGTTTATTATAGTTTGTGTATATAGACCTCCATCTTCTGATTATAACTTATTTGAGACCACTATGGAGGAAGTTCTAAAAAAGGTTTGTAAATCAACCAAGAAGGTAATTGTATGTGGAGATTTCAACATAAATATTTTAGAATCGTCGCATAACTCTGTCCAGTTTATTAATTTGTTTAAGTCTTTTAATTTAACCTATCAATTCGCTGAGCCTACAAGAGCTACTCCTACTACAGCTACCTGCTTAGATAACATTTTTTGTGAAAATATTATACTTCAAAAAGCAATAATTAATTGCTTACAATCAGACCATAGTGGACAGTGGGCACAATTTGAGCACTGTCATGTCTCTAAAAATATAGATATTGTTTATAGGCCAGTAAATAAGAACCGAATTAATAGATACAAGGCTCTTGTTGACCAAAAAATTTCTCAATTGCATTATAATGTATCAAATATAGACAGTTTATATGAAAACTTATTTAATGTTATCAAAAGTACCTATGATTGTATATTCTTAACAAAATCAATTAAAGTAAATAATTTCAAATCCAAATTCTGTGATTGGGCGACACCAGGCATATATAAAAGTAGAAATATACTTTTTAATTTATATAACTTGAAAGCTACATCTTCGGATCCAATATTTATTGCCTTTGTTAGAAATTATTCAAAAATTTTTAAAAAAGTTTGTCACACAGCCAAGTCGATCTATTTGCGTAACAAAATAATAGGTTCTGGTAATAAAATTAAAGCCACTTGGAATATTATTAACAAAGAAACATGTAAGAATAAGAGTCGCGATAATAATTTCTCCATTAAAATTAACGATAATATTGTTAGCGCGGATCTCGAAGTAGCTAGTGTATTTGAAAATTATTTTACCAATATTCCAATTGAAACAACCAGCACTTTAAATTCAAGCTCTTCCATTGCTGGCTCTCTTTTGACATCTAGTGTTTCTGAATGCAAAAAAATTTTTAGCTTTAAGCACATAACTCCAGACACAATAACCAAAACTTTCAAGGAATTAAATATTAAAAAAACAGAAGATCTATGGGGTATTTCTACTCATATCATAAAAGTAATTATTGATAGTATTGCACCCCATCTAGCATTGATATTTAATACTTGTGTAGATAAAGGTCTCTTTCCAAATTTAATGAAATACAGTAAATTAATACCATTATTTAAATCCGGTGATAAAAGTGATCCATCTAACTTTAGGCCCATATCTATTTTACCTGCATTAAGTAAAATATTTGAGAAAATTATATTCAATCAGTTGCTTTCACATTTTAACGTTAACAAATTATTACATGAGAAACAGTTTGGCTTCACAAAAAATAAAAATACTACTGATGCTGGGATTGCACTTATTAAGCATATTTTTGATGCCTGGGAGGACAAACATGATGCAATAGGAGTTTTTTGCGATTTGTCTAAAGCTTTTGACTGCGTCGACCATAAAACACTTTTATTAAAGTTGAGACATTACGGTGTATCAGAATGCTCATTGAGTCTTGTAGAATCTTACCTCTCTGAAAGAGTTCAAAAAGTCTGTATTAATGGCACAAAGTCGCATGGTGCCCTTTTGCGCATGGGAGTACCCCAGGGTTCAATTTTAGGCCCTCTATTATTTCTAATATATATAAATGACCTCCCTTACTATTGTAAAAGTCTTTCGGATATAGTTCTATTTGCTGATGATACGTCATTGATTTTTAATGTTAACAGACGTAAGGCGACTTTTGACGATGTAAATAGAGCTCTGTCTCAAGTAATGCATTGGTTTACTGCTAATAATCTTTTACTTAATGCAAAAAAAACTAAATGTATAAAATTCACTATGCCCAATGTAAGGCAGGTCGAGACCAACATAACTCTGAATAATGATCAAGTGGAACTTGTAAACTCCACTGCATTTCTTGGTATAACTTTAGATTCAAAGTTACAATGGGGGCCTCACATTGAATCACTGGCTGGTAGACTTAGCTCGGCAGCTTATGCTGTTAGGAAGATAAGGCTTTTGACAGATGTAGAAACAGCAAGATTGGTTTATTTCAGTTATTTTCATAGTGTCATGTCATATGGTCTACTGTTGTGGGGTTCAGCTGCCGACATTAATACAATATTTGTACTACAAAAAAGAGCTATTCGTTTTATCTACAACCTTAGACCCCGTGACTCTCTTAAGGAACTTTTTAAAGAAATAAATATAATGACTGTAGCATCACAATATATTTATGAAAATTTAATTTACGTCCGTAAATACTATCATACCTTTAAAAAAAATTGTGACTCACACAATTTTAATACTAGGAATAGAAACAAACTTGCTGTTCCGGACTTGAGACTACATAAAGTAGGTAAATCTTTTATAGGAAGATGTATAAAGTTTTTCAATAAGGTACCGCAAAATATTGTCGAGTTACCTTTACACATGTTTAAAGCTAGAATAAAAAACCACCTTTCTAAAAAAGGGTACTACACTATTGACGAATATTTATGTGATAAAAATCCTTGGTCTTAAATTGCTCAGCTATTTCAGTGTTTATGATATATTGTTACATTAAGTAATTGTTTTTAAAAAAGGCTACACTGTTGAGTTTTCTTGGGTGCTTCTTTCTCAACAGGCCAATCCATTGAAGCGCTTTTTTTTTCAAAGCATCAAAATTCATATTTTTAGTTTAGTATTTTTAATTGTTTTTTATTATATTTTTGTATATTTTTTGACGTTCATAAGTGCTTTTTGTAAGCCTAATTTGAATAAAGAATTTTGAAATTTGAAAATTTGAAATTTGATACTACACCAAAGGTTCCGTATTCGATCCCCGGGCAGTACAAACATTTGTGTGCATGAACAAAACTGTGTTTATTAGTCTGGCTGATGCCTATGTGCATAATTAGGCGTCTAAGAGTGTTTTTACGAAAAAGTAATGTTTAGACGTTGTTAAGTAGCTTATTTTTATTAAAGAAGGGCGAGATGGCGTAGTAAGACAATACTTAAACTGTGTATTATTTAGATATTACCAAATGTGAAGTTTCATTCCAAGACGACCCGTGTCCCTGTAGGTTCGCTGAGTCCCTATTCGCGTAACAGGCGTGTGCCGGTGCCGCAACGCCCTAAGCCGAGGTTCGAGTCCCACTCTCGGGACGCCTTTAGGCTCGTTGTGTAAATTTTCAAGGCTGAGAGCCATCTGCGCTCGCCAATTGTCCGGTGAATCTGTGATGGCCACCTGCGGCCAAAAGCGATGTCATTCCGAAAAAAAAATGAGTCTCGTTCTAGATTACGGGCCTTAGAGTCTTTATTACCGCCCTCTTGAACTCCGTGGTCCTAAAACACATCGGTTAAAAAAAAACGAATAACATTCCGCGATTTGCTCTGAATACAACCAATTTAATAGCAATTAAATAGTGGTTAATTTAAAATTATGTAACTTCCTGTAATATCCTCCTGAAGCATCTGTAACATTGCAGGTACCGTTGTCACGGGCAGATTAATTAATAATAATAAAACAACAATAATTTCTAATAAGACGTAGTTATTGACATAAATCATAGACTTAAGTAATCATTAAATGACCGAAAGCCACAACCAAAAAGCAATGTCGAAATAGGGAAAAACAAAGATGGCCGGACAAACCCGAATGAGTGAACAGAATCGTGACCAAACGTGCCTAACAGTTATTCCCCTACACATTTATATTCAAGACTTAACCCCGATATGTTTAACATCGATAAGGAAAACTTAAGTCAGGCTTTGAAACAAGCTGTACGGGGTTTCCCTGTAAAGCTGAGATTTTTTAACTGTAACTCATAATTTTTCTTTTGTCTGTCGTGACATGATTCACCTTCATAAAATGTTCAGAACTTAGATTGTCACAATCTCACTTAAAAAGTGTTCGCGGCAAAAGTCTGTCCATAATTGTTGGGCACAATTTTCATTCATAATCACGTCGCTCGTTACATGTCATAATGACATAGTAGTGTGCTCGTGCTTTTGATTTGTACTCTTTCTATGACGCGTGCAGGTCAAAATTTAAATGACAATAACTATATTATGTATGTGTCATTCGGCTGGGACATCTTTTGGTGGACGTGTCTTCATGATTGTGCTTCTAGTTTGTTTAGGTTTCCCATTATTAGGCGTTATTGTAAAAACGTCATGAAAATGTGACTTTTATCCAATCCCTGTAAGTACCCACATGATTGCAACAGGATATTTGGTGTGATTTCCTTTATTTAGCTTGAGTAATTGTTAAGATAAGAAACACGTAAACGTTGTGGTCGGGCTATTTGCCCAACCATGAGGTTATTGTCTTCAGTGATGGGTTTATGCAACATGACTAACGCTTCCTTAACTCTTAACCACTAGGATATTTGCCACGTTCAATAGATATATTTTCAAAAAAGTTTTCGCCGCTTTCGGCTCGCTTAACGATAGAAAAAATTGCTGAATGTTAAGAGTGATCTCACCATAGTGCAGTAGGTTTTACTGTCACAGGATGTTCAAGTAAAAAGTTATCTTTTTGGGAGCTTTAGTAGGAACTCGTATAGGTTTAGTAATTAAATTATTCCAATCACAATTTTGAAACACTTGTTTTACATTACAAGTGAATCTCGCAACATTTGTTTATATTATTCGCTATGAATTCTTAAAACCTTGTAGTGTTATTCCAGGGCTTACCCTTCATATAAGTTTCAGGGACAAAACCCTGGAGCAAGGTTATTAAATTAACTCCGCCAAGCTTTAGTAATTCTGCTACGATGTTGAGGGTTAACTGTATTTACTTTTTTCTTAGAGTTGAGAGTTAACTGTCTTTAGTTCTTCATTAAGGTTGTCTGGTCCCTGCATTAAGGGCTCTCTGAGTTTTTTCCTTGTTCAGGGCTTACTAGGTTTTTAACTTCTTATATTTGATGACTTATGACGACCCTTTTGGAGTAATGGTTAAGACGTCGGCTAATAGCCCCTGGATCGAACCTGCAACCCTTGGTGTAATCACCAAGGGTTCCGGGTTCGACCCTTGGGCAGTACAAACATTCGGGTGCATGAACATGTCTGTTTGTAATGATCTGTGTGTTTTCTATGTACATAATGATAACATGTACGTCTTTACAAAAAAAAAGGTATAAAATAATGTTTATCAGTGGTTTAGTACCCGTAATACAAGCTTCACGCTTAACTTGGTTGTAGATGGCGTTGTGTGAATATCAGTGGATATTCATATTCTTTAGTTCATCATTAAGGTTGTGTTGTGTGGTCGCTGCATTGATGGCTTACTGTTTCTACTTCTTATATTTACCTTATTCAGGTATAGCTATAAAATGTACATGACACGTGACAGTCGGGTACGTGTCTTTCTTGGGCGACGCTAAGTTTAGCCATAGGTACAAGTTCTTATTATGATGGTTATAGATTCTTTATAATAAAACCCAATCCCAGTCCACTGTTGGACTACATAGATATGACGCATACTTCCATACGAAACTTTCTGCGTTAGTCATACTCATTTCAAATTCAAAGCCTGGAAATCCCTCTGCCCAAAGTATGGACGATGTCTAAGAAATACGAGTTGGAAGATGAGCGATTACTGGTTGTTTATAAAAACTATTCGTGTGTAGGTTTTTCTATGTCAGTGTGTCTTGACGTCAGCATTGCATAGGAATGGTCGGTGCATACAGATTTAATAATATTGCGGATACAAAAATATCTAATGGATGCTTAGCACCTGATTTGTTAAGTCGATTATATATTTTTTTATTTTATGGGAAACTTACTCCGAGTGAGCTACAAGTGAATTGCCAACCTTAAAAAAGGAAATAATAAGAAATATGGAGTAGGGGACTAATTTTTTAAGTCGATTATATATTATTTTAATTTTTTGGGAAAGTTACTCTGAATGAGCTACAAGTGAATTGCCAACCTTAAAAAAAAAAGGGAAAGATAATAAGAAATATGGAGGAGGGGTAGGGCGAATTTGGGCCACTGGACGAACCATTTGAAATCACAATAAAGGTGTTTTATAATTGATTTATTATTATTGATTTTACTTTAAATGTTACAATGTATTTTCGTTGTTACAAAGTATATTCCTTAGCTTCTTAACTAGGCTCATAAGCCAGAACTGCAGCAGTTCAGATGAGTTAGCACAAACCAATTTATTACATTCAAAACACCTTATAATTGATTTATTATTTACTATCTCTATTTACTATATAGTTATAGTCTATATATATATATATATAATGAGAGTAATAAATAAAGTTTACTTTCTTATCTTAAAAATAAATAGATACCTACTAAGCCAAAATCCTATAATTGATTTATTAGAATTTGCTTATCATATCAATGACTTTATTTAAACGTGTTATTGGCGCAACCGGGCAAAGAACCCACTTCCAAGTCATTAAATGTCCACAAATACACATTGTTTTATTTATTTGCGGCGAATGATCAAAATAAGTACATAATGTTTGTTTGACTGGGTTATTTATTTTTTATTACAAGTCGTGACTTGATAAAATGAAAATAATAGTGCGGTCAATCACTCATTTGGTGGTAAGTGATACGCCTGACCATAATAGTTGCAATTTTGAAGGAAATTCATAACATTAGTAGTCATTATTTTCTATCAACACTGTCCTGTCATCACCCCAGACGACAGATGTTAGGTCTCTCATACCCGGTAATTTTAAATGAATGTCAAATGAAGCTACCACGGGTTCGGACGGCAGTTTTCCACTGAGAAGAATCCAGCAAGAAATTAGTGTGTGATTAGTGGGAATAATCCATTTATAAACCTATTACAGGAAAGGAAACACAACACTTAATGATTTTTTTTTATGGTATAAGTGTACAGGACGGTCTGGACGCTCACCTAATGGTAAGTGATACGCCAGATCATGACAGAGCGGCATTAAAGGAGACCAACAACTGATAGACAGTTATTATCCTCCATCAATGTCGCACTGCGCCCGTCACCGAGACACAGATGTTAGGTCTCTTATACCGGTATTTCACTAGCTACAGTGCCCTCATCGCGAAACACAAGTGCACAATAATTCTATTTCACGGGATTATATCTGGCACTGTGGTGGTACCTACCTAGACGACTTAGTATCGAGTCAACCACCTAGTTAATCCTCCCTATGTTATAAAAGGGCTGAAGGTTGTTTCTTTTTTTCGGAACGACTATTGCTGTTGGCCGCCGGGCACTTCACAGCTTCAGGGCTGAGGCCTCGATGACGTAGGGGCTAGTACATTCAGTTGGCAATCGCTCAAGATAAGCAAATATAGTAATTTATGATCGACGGATGGTTGTACAAAAAATATTATTTTGAGTCCCCCATGTTTCTAAATGAACGTCAAGGTGTTACTTTCTGTATCTAAGGATGGTAGTCGTTAAAACCCACCGATCAGCACTGGGCCCGAGTGGAAGGATGTGTTCTAACTATCTAGAACCATTACATGACCACTACGAGTGCGTTGCAAATCTTAAAACAAGAAGAAGCAAAGGAATTATGGGGAAGCGGAATGGGTAATTTTGGGTGGGTTTTTAATAAAAAATAAAGTTAACTTTAGATATCCTTTGGTTTGGTATGTTTTATTTGAAATAGTATTTATACAGTTATTTTAATTTAAATCGAGTATGTATTTTGACATTGAAATTTCACTAACATAATATTTACACTCGTTTACAAAATTATGCATAATGTAAGATCAATTCGAGTTACAAACTTTTTTTTCACAACAAGTGCGCGCGCACCTTTGTTATTTGCAATTTACTATAGCAAAAAACAACCATTGTTCGATTGTAAACAAAGTCTATTTATACACATTCTGATTATATTAATAAACCGTAGAACTGGGTTGTGTGCCAAAAATATGATAATCGAATATCAATTTATGTTTGCGATAATATTAACAAAAATTAGATTTATGAATTCGCCAGCAATTACGAATTCTTTTCGAAATTAAGCTAGTAAAATAACCGGTTATAAGGTACTAATATTGTTAATTCGGGTGTTCAGCATTGCAGATTGATTGAGATAATATGTTTATCAGTTGTTGGTTCTTTTAATGCCGCTCTTCATAGTTAGGCGTATACGTATGTATCAGGTGAGCGTCTTGACCGTCCAGTTCATTTTGTAACTTAAAAAATTCTATCTTAACAAGCGTCTTGGCAAGCGTAGCATATGTTTGGGCTGAAAACCATCTGTACTTGTCACTTGTCCGGAGAAGCAGTGAAGGCGATCCGCGGCCAACAGCAATAAGTTATTCCGAAAAGAAGCGTAGCACGCCTTCCGGCTAGTGATCTATCATCATTTTTTGACACATACGACAAAACTGTAGAATGAACTTGCACTGGATATATTTACGATGCGATATGACTAGCGAACGACATAGCGTTGGTGGCTCAATGGTGTGTACTGTTGCCTTTCTACAGGAGAGCTGAGGTACAAATCCCGCCACGTACCAATGTGTTCTCGAATTTCCGAAAATATATGTACATTATCCGACGCTCTCCCATGCGAGGGAAAACATCGTGAGGAAACCTGCGCACGCCTACGAAGTGATTCAAAGGAGCGTGAAGTGAACCAATCCTCTCTAGGCCGCGTGGAAGAATAAAACCTGGCCAAGCACCTTTACGGTAGACTCGTGCATCGTGGGAACGTTTAATGAACTGATAATGATAAACAACTAATGGATTGCCAAACGAGGTCGATAGTTGATAAGCGATATGTTTAATGTTATCACGGGCCAATTTAAATTATAAGGTAAATGATTGTAAATAGAAATGATTAATGGCGTGTTAATTTTTAGTAATCTATGAGTCGTTTGTTTATTTGGTTTTATATCCGTTAGAGAATATAAGAGCATAGCTTTACACGTTTCTAGACAAAATGTAGGTAATT